>BRDA01001289.1:91804-125371 GCA_036984385.1 Crenuchus spilurus | reverse complement strand
TCTATTCTGAATAAAATATTGACATTTGCCATCTCCACATCATTGCATTCAGTTTTTATTCAAAATTTGTTTAGTGTCCCAACTTTTTTGGAATCAGGTTTGTATGAATTACTGTATCACTGTGGTGTGACATGGAGGTGATCAACTTGTGGCACTGCTGAGGTGGTATGGAAGCCCAGGTTGCGTTGATAGCAGCCGTCAGCTCATCTGTATTGTTGGGTCTGGTGTCTCTCATCTTCCTCTTGACAATAGCTCATAGACTCTCTGTTGGGTTTAGGTGAGTTTGCTGGCTAATCAAGCACAGTGATACTGTGATTATTAAACCAGGTATTGGTACTTTTGGTAGTGTGAGAAGGTGCCAAGTCCTGCTGGAATAATGAAATCCGCAGCTTGTCAGCAGAGATGAAGCATGAAGTGCTCCAATGTCCTGGGAGAGGCTGTGCTGACTTTGTACTTGATATAACAATGAACCAACACCAGCAGATGATATGGCTCCCCAAACCACCACTGATTGTGTAAACTTCACACTAGACCTCAGCACCTTTGACTGTTTATCTCCATTCTTCCTCCAGACTCTAAGACCTTGAGTTCCAAATGAAATGCAAAATTTACTTTCAGTGATGATTTATATTATACATTCTGATATAGTCTTATATAGTAATTTTTTTTAGATGCACCTGTACATCCATTAATATATTTCAGACCTACAACACATTAAAAAAAGTTGGGATGATAATACATTTACCCTTTAACACAGGATACTAAGCAATGAAATGTTTCAGATTTTATTCTGTCTCACTCTGAGTTTTAAAATTAAATAAACGATTACTCGAGGCACAGAAAATTACTCGATTACAAAAAGTGTAATTACTCGAGTAATCGTTTCACCCCTATATACATGTTCTAGAAGCATTGGGGGGAGAGCAGGCCTGCAGCTTCCACAGTCATGCTTTTGTAATGTGTGCAGAATATGGTCTTGGTAATTGGTAAGTGCATGGGCATCCCTGGAAAAGATGGATTGATGGCAGCATATGTTGCTCTAAAAGCTTAATGAACTTTTCTACATTAATGCTGCCATCACAGAAGAGTAAATTAACTTTTGCCAAGGACACTGACACAACCCCATACCATGTCAGACTCTGACTTTTGGACTTGTTGGTAACAGTCTTTTCATCTTCGGTCTAGAACACACTGTGTCCATTTCTTCCAAGGAAAGATCCAGAATACTCATTTATCCGACTTCAATACATTGTTGTGTAATGGTTCATCCTGCATGCCTCAAATGTCAGAGAAGTAGTGACATCTAAAAGATTGGTGATCATGCGTGTTCAACTTAAGCTTGTGTCCTTGTCCGTTACTAGATATCCTCTGCCTATCTTTACTCCTCTAGGATTTTTGTGGATACTGCTTTTGTACCAAATTATGATTACAATCACCTGTTTGAAATCACATCATTTATTTATTTTTATTTTATTACTAGCCCTAAATTGCCCATCCCAACATTTTTCTAATGTATTGCAGGCCTGAAATGCAGGAATGTATATATACATATTAATAAATTAAAAGAAGTTGACCGGACAGCATATGCAATTTTGAGTTCATACCTCCTGCAATGAAATAAAGTCAGTGTAAGAAACACTGCATTTATGACTTGCATTTCCCATACTGTTCCAACTGTTTCTGCTTTGGGGATGTACTACAATTTCTCATTTCAGCACTGTTGAACTCTCAGTCATTTCAGATGTACCAGAGGAGTTTCACTGTAATTGAAACTTTGAAAGCATGCTCTTTGTCTGAGAGTGTAGGATTCCTTTTGGACCACTACCAACAAAATGTGTGGGTTCATGTACCAAAACACATTTTCTACATAACCATATTCCAGTCTTTCTTTATCACACTGAATTAAACAGGGTTATATTGGATTTCATTGATATGGTGTCTTAAAGCCTTTCCAATTAAATCTTTTAATGAAAACACATCCTTTTATTTCAAAGTCTATGATAAAATTCACAAATGCTGTAGATCCAGATACTCGGCCTTTTATGGTAGAAGTGTAACACATTGTCACTTTGTAATTCAGTTTTGGTGTCTCTCACAAGTTGTTGATAGTGAGCTTATAGACTTTAGCACAAGTACTCTCTGCCAGAAGTTTACAATGTCAGTAAACTCTGTGTACACTAGGAGATATTAGCTAATAAAAACAGCAATACACAATCACTGAGATATGTGCTTTTTTCAACCGTCATTGAAAAAGGTTATCTTATTCAAAAGGTACTATAGCACTAATAGCTTAAAGCTCATCCATAATATTCCATATTATAAACGTATGGGTAAAAGTATGTGTTCATGGAAAACATTCAACTAACTGGGCGACTCCAAACTTTTGAGTGGTGTATATGACCTCTGTCCTGTATTGTGCCTTATATATAAAAAATGTGGACAGCTGTTTTAACACCTTAACTTTCATATGTGGACTATGTAAGAAGTAGTACTTCAACAATGTCTACATACAGTAATTTCCTTTAATTTAAAAAAAGCAAGGATTTTATATTATACACACACACACATTAAGGTACTAATTCATCAGTACATTGTTTGATTTTCATGCCCTTAACAAGCTAAATAAGTTGCTATAAAATGGAAAATTCAAAACAGTGTAGTGCTACAAGTGTGCAGACTGAGTAAATTGGGGTTGAATAGATACATTATGAAGACTGAATGAAACTAAAGCAGGAGTTTGCTAAATACTGGTACTGCACAATGTGTGTGTTTGTGACACTATAATTGTAATACATTTGCATTATTTTGATAAATGATCCAAGTTAGCTTTGCTTCCTAAAATCAGCTATAGAATCACAGGCATATCTAAGCTTAAAAATGCTTAATTGAAACAATGTGATTATTTGAGGACTCATTTGTCTGAAATAAACACTGCAAAAGTCAAAAATAATGTTTAAATGGAAGAAATCAAGTCCTAAAATGCTTCGACACCACATCATATTTTCAAAAATATACATTGTTACCCAGTAAACCTGCAACACTGGAAAAAATTATATATTTAAAAACATGTATGTCCAAAAGTTGCACAAATAGGCAGGTTAAGATAAACGTCAGTTTGTCTAGATTCATGATTTTTTTGGCATACAGGTCCAGCACCAGGCGTTGTAGTTTCAGGGTAGTCCCCTCCTCTTCATTTGCATTGACGTGTACCTTGAAAAGCCAACAATATTTCACAGAGGTATTGGAGCCTGAGGTGCTACTCAGACCAATAGGACAATGCCAGAAAGGGTATAAGGAGGGTCAACTGTGGTCACGATCTGCCCCACATTGAACACATCTGGGACATCAACACATGACAACTGGCAGACTAGAGACCACCAGCAGTTAACCTAAAGGAAGTGCATAAAAGCAGTATTCCAACATATCAACATATTACTTACTTTTCATGCAAAGCCATGTAGAGTGGTTATTTCCACTCATGGAGGACACACTAGATTATTGTTGTCTGAGTAGCAATCACCTATGTCAAATCATGTATGACAGCATGCATCATACATCTGTCAAATAAAAATGGTTTGGAATCAAGATAATTTGCCTTTTCTCTGAAGTCAATTTCCATATTAATTTTGATTTTTGCAATTGACTCAAGACTCAATTTTTTTGTGTACAATATACACTTAACAAAAATAAAAACAAAACTTTTGTTTTTGCTCCCATTTTTCATGAGCTGAACTGAACTGAATTGAGTGGGCAAATGCTCACTTTTGATAGCATACGGCACGTTGAACAGGTGTTCTTTTCACAGATGAATCCTGGTTTACACTGTACAGGGCATACGGCATACTGCATTTATGGCTTCGTGTGGGTGAGCAGTTTGCTAATGTAAGTTATGAACATTCAATTCACAAGCAACAGTTCTGGTGGACATTCCTTCAGTCGGCATGCCAATTACATGCTCCCTCAAAACTTGCGACATCTGTGACATTGTGCTGTGTGATGAAACTTCACATTTTATTGTGGCCAGCCTAATGCACACCTGTGCAATAATCATGCTCTCTAATGAGCATGTTGATATGCCACACCTGTAAGGTGGATGGATTATCTTGGCAAAGGAAAACTGCTCACAAAGACAATATTTGAGAGAAAAATGACTTTCTGCACATAGAAAAAGTCCTAGACCTTTGAGTTCAGCTCATGAAAAAACAAAAGTGTTGTGTTTATATGTCTGTTCAGTAAATTACTTTGATTTCAGTGAATGAAAAATGCTGACAATAGAAATCATACAGGGCTCAGGTGAACAAGATGGAAAATTCTACTCAGAGATAAGATTGTTTACATTCCTCAGGTCATGATTGTGTAGATTTTAATGTTTCACTGGGACTTGTTTTTTTGCTGGTAAACATTCCAGAGCAAATATTAGTATCCACATTGTGCTTTGGCACAACTGAAATGTAACCGTCATGCTACGTTAGTAAAACCAATGCAAAACTTGTCCAAACAATGTGTGACAAGTAATTTATATTCATACATAGAAAAACACACATTAGATTAACTCCTAGAAGGGGGTATCTTACGTTTTAATCATCTAAAAAACACCTACTTAGAAAACAAAAAAAAAAATATGAAAGATTTAAAAGGTTATTGTTAGCTGAAACTGAGCAATGACTTTTCCCCTCCAAGTCAGTTAGGTAATCTGTTAATATCTGCCAAACTCTTTGTGGTAAACTAGACACACCTGTGATTGCACAGTCACACAAGATACGGCAATATTCACAAATCATGTTGCATCAAGATTGACATCAGAGTGGGACATGTTAAATCACTTAATTGTGTCACACTCCAACATCATCCTTTTAGCATATATTTCAAAACGAAACATCTCTGCTACACAGAAAACAAATGTCGGTTGTCAAGTTCTTTAACCTTTCTTTCAGTTTAGATCCCTGTGATGGTTATGGTTAATATTTCAAACACAAAGTACTGTAGTGTTCACTGATCTGTCTTCTGAAAAAAATGTAATTCTGTAATAATTCAGACAACAATGTCAGGCACTGCTTGTGATGTATAAATGTGTAAAACAGATTGCATTATTGTTCTACAAGTGAATGTACAGCAGAACAAAGGACCATTCCTATAGTCTCTGGTGTGAAGAAAACTGTGCCCACTGTTACATACTTGAAAACCATTTCAGTGTTAAAAACACTGACTTCAGATCAGGACTTCAAGTGGAGGGCTATGTACCAATGTAACTGAACTGATCCGAGAACTTCTCATGCACTAAGGACAATATGTACATATTTGAATATTTATTAGTAGATAGATAAACAAAGCACATAGAAAAAATATATACATTTCCACCTAGAAATTGTGTGGTAGTAGAAGAAGAAAAACTTGGTCCACTCTGCGTCACTGTGCGAATGATGGTTGTATACAAAATGTAAACTAATTTAGCATAGTCTGCCTTATGTAACTGCTGCACTTGGGTGTCAAAGGTGAAACTGTTCAAATGTTACTGCAAAGCTAATCATGAATAAGCAGAATCAAAGGAGCAGCATGTTCAGCAATATATACCAGACAGAATACACTAATGACTATGGTTTGACAATATTTATTATTACAGTTGATACATTTTTTAAATTATATACATTACTGAATATGCTATTTTTAATCCAACTCAATTTGTAATGAAGTACATGAAATTCTATTTATGACCATTTTTCTCCAAGACCTGCTGCAGCATGTCATTGATGGTTTTTAACTGGTTTTCAGTTCCTGTGATGCTCCTAGCTTCCAGCAACATTGCTGGCATGCATGATGGGCCATACTGTGAGGAGGGGGAAAAAAAAAGTTCAAAGAATTCCTAAGAAAATCTTATTGTTCCACTATCATAAAGACCAGAGTCACCAAGATCAAGACAGAAGGTTGTTTTTCTCTGAATTATTAATATTTCAAAGTACAGAAATTGTAATGTAAATTAATTCTTGTTCAGAAACATTAAGATTGAGTGAGTCTTTATTAAGGCCTCACAGATTATTTAAATAATAAAAATTAATGGCTACAGGCAGCCATTTCAGACAGACCCATATTTATTAGACTTCTTAGGATAAGAATCCTGATTCAAGATAAGCTATACCTTTTATGCAACACAATAAATGAGAACTGATCTTATCCGTGTTATTTTTAAATCCTTAATAAATATGCATCATAGTCATTAAAACTATTAAGTGAAATTAATTCCATTGGATATTATTAAAAGCATTTTAGTATAGGCTTTTTTATTTATTTTATTTTACATTAATATTATTGGTATCTTGTACTTTTTACTTTTTTATTTGGTATGCTTGACGAGGAGCAAAAGAAGAATTTCATTGTACGTTGAAACTTGTTTCCTCAGTGTGCAAATGACAAACTCTTTGAACCATATGAACTTTGTACCATATGTTGTCCACATTCATTTGTCTGTCATTGAATCATTAATTTAGGTTATGTTCAGACAGCGAGCAAATGGGATTTGTTTCTCAAATCCAATTTGATGCAAAATTGCTTTATTTATTTTAATGCTCTTGAGGGTAAAATGTCAGAGGTGGTGGAGTGTTGGTTTTAAAAAACTTTAAAATGTTCTGTGACAGCCAAGAACTAGCTGAAAAATTGTTGGAGATGCCTTAGGTAGACTTCATAATATTAGAATACCGCAGTAGAATGAGATCTGAGAATATAGATTAGAGTAAGACTAAAATAAGATTTAAGAATATTATAAAGCAATTATAACTATTATAAATTTGTGTAGGCTGGCTTTCGGTCAGACAGTGGGCTGGATAATTTTTCAGGACCTCACAACCTGGGATCCTTTGTGGGGCGCTTCTTGGACCCGTGCACTTCCGTCACTCTGGGTTTGACGCGTCATTTTTTGTTGCGTTGTGAGTGATGTAAAAGGCACTTCAAAATCTGATTTGAGTGGGCAGAGCATGTAGACTGAGACAGATTTCTACAAGTCTGATTGTAACCTGATTTCAAACCACCTCCAAATGTGGCTTGGATCAGATTTGCAAAAATCGAATTTGATGTGGCTTTTAATTGTCCAGACTACAAAAAAATAAATCTGGATGTAATCTAGATAGACTGAAAACCAGACCTAGGCTCTCTGACCATAGCCCTTGTTGAGACAAATATTGGTAATGTATTTTGATGGAAATCACTGGGTTGTTTAAATGACTATACCAGCATTTGATAGCAACATTGTCTCCAGTTATAAAATTAAAAGAGCAAAAAAAGTCTTTGCAAGTTTGAGGTAAGAGGGACATTAAAACCCCTGTTTATATCATTAGTTTACAAGAAAGTCCTTCGAGACATGCTGATTTCACTTTCTAACAGATACAGTACTTACCGTTTCAGGCTCATCAGGGTGAGCAATGTGGTACTCTAGGTAGTTCTTGTTCAGCTCTTTCAGGTTGGTAAGGAAAGTAGTGCCTTGTCTCAATGTCTCCAGCCTCTGCTTCAGCTTATCATGCTCCTTCTGAAGTGTCCTTACATCAGCTTCAGTTCTGATAAAGCAGAAGTTTGTCATTGTCAATCCATCTTTTCATTAATTGAACAGAAAACAGAACTTACTGAAAATCTTGCCGTCATTAACAACTACAGCAAATAAGCAAACAAAATCCCCTGGACAATGTCTATAGTACAAAATATTTATTGCTTACTTAATTAGTTCATTTTTCACCTCCAAAAGCCTAGTCTTTTTCTGGGTCAGGGTACGATTGATCTGAATCAAGAAAGACAGACAAAGAAAAGAGAAAAATAATTGAATATTTATTGTAAAGATATTTTCTGTACCAACTCCCCTTAAAGACAGTAAAGTGATGTCAATTTCTCTTTCGTGATAAAATCCGAAACACTACTTAATATAATTTTACCTTTGCAGCTTTCTGCTTCACATCCTTCAGCTCCTTAGCTGCTGTGATCTAGAACAAAGACATTGATGAACATTAACAGAGAGCAAATTGTGTTATACACAGCAAGACAATCAAGGATTAATTGTAACAATTTTTCTTGTGACACCAAGATTGAATATTTCAGATTTAAATATGAAATATGATAATTTTTTTAAATACAAAAAGTGTTTTTTTCTGTTACATCTTTGTACATTTAGTATTCATTACTCATGTTATTGAGTCAGACTTACCACCTCCTTAAGTTGCTCCTCAAATGAGCAAGACAGGGCATCTATGGCCTTTTTCACAGACTCAGAGTTCACTGACACCCTGTACAATCATAGAAACCCATTCACAATCATAAAAAGTAAAATAAATACACATTTTACAAAATAACATTATAATAAGTCTTACAAAGTACTACTATATAAATGTTCTTCATATTAAAAAAAAAACTAAAAGCTTACTTGTACTCCGTGACAAATTCCTGGAAAGCTTCGAGAACTATATCAAGATCGATTGGATTTTTCACAGTTTCACGTTGATGCTTTTTATGGAGGTTTCTGCTGTCTATTAAAGAAATAGGATATTTGTCTCCTTAAAATATTAGGTACTTTTATTGAGTCAGATATTTAAAGTTTATAAAATTTGACATTACTCAGGAAAAACAATAAAAACACATACCGGTCTTTCCAAACTAATCCTGAACATACTTAAAACTAAAAGGTCCTACAGAACCAAATATTTTAAAGTGCATATCAACATGATGATGTAAAATACATACAGTTCAATTGTTCAATACAGTTCAAACCTTTTACCTGAGGACCCAGATGAAGACTTTCTTTTCTGTTTCTGACCTCTTTGCTGCCCAGAAGATGATCTTGATCTCCTCTGCAATCTCACATGGTCAGATTTGGGTTTCTCTTTGCTTGGGTGCTGTAAGGGTAATAAACGTGTCAAAAGTATTCTGGCAACATGATTAAATTAAATGAAAAAATGATTACATGATAATGATATTAAATGATAAAATGATTATATGATAATGGATTTGCTGATTAATAATGACACATTTGTTAAATGTCTTCAACACTGCATGTCATAAGAGTTTGACACTAGAGAATATGGAGTTACAAAATACAGAACAATCTGTTCTAATTACAACACTAAATTGGGGCAGCCATGACTGGACTGGGAGTAGATAAAATATATAAAGTCTGGATTATACACCCTACACCACATTATAATTTAGAAAAATAATTATTTAAGACCAGACTGGAATCATTCAATTGCAAAAAGAGGTAAAATTGTAATAGCAGTAGGTTAGGCGAGGCATTAATTTGAATGGATGATATTAAAAGACAGGAGTTGAGAGAGAGAGAAAAAAAAAAAAAAAAAAAAACAGAGGAAAATGCCAGGCGTTCAATACTCACAAAACTCTCGTCTTCACTTATTTCCTCTGAGGACAAAGTTGGCCGTCGGTTGCTCTGGGCAGGAGTGGCGTCAGGTGATGAATGACCTGCTGAACCCTCACTTACAGAATCCTGAAAAAAAAAAAATTATTCCAGTAACAAGTTCATATGTATGTACTGCTAAACAAAATACATAATAATGACCATGTAATTTAAGTTGTTAAAAAAGCAACTGAAAATAAATATGTAACAGAAATCTGAAAAAGAAAACTCGCCTCAGACACAGCTGCTTTAGAGAAGTAAGACTGACCCCTGCTCCTCAGTTCTCTGATTTCTGAAATGGTTTGTAGCTGTCTGTGGATGTCAATAAAAACATTACACATAATGCATACTGTATTTTAGTACAGTAGGGAAAAAAAAAGTATTTGGTCAGACACTGATTGTGCAAGTTCTCCTACTTAGGAAGACAAGAGAGGTCTGTAATTTTCATCATAGGTACACTTCAACTATGAGAGACAAATGAGAAAAAAAATCTAGGAAATCACATTGTAGGATTTTTAAAGGATTTATTTGTAAATTATGGTGGAAAATAAAGTATTTGGTCAATAAACAACCAGTGAGAATTCTGGCTTTTTTTTCTTCTTTAAGAAGCCCTCCTATTCTGCACTCTTTACTTGTATTAATTGCACCTGTTTGAACTTATGTCTATAAAAGGCATCTGTCCACACTCTCAATCAATCAGACTCCAAAGACCTTTCTAAGGACAACAGGGACAAAATTTTAGACCTGCACAAGGCTGGGATGGGCTACAGGACAATAGGCAAGAAGCTTGGTGAGAAGGCAACTGTTGGCACAATTATTAGAAACTGGAAGAAACACAAGATGACTGTCTGGGGCTCCATGCAAGATCTCACTTCATGGGGTAAGGATGATTCTGAGAAAGGTCAGGAGTCAGTCCTGAACTGTACAGGAGGACTTGATCAATGTTAACGACTGATCCGTGTTAAGGGAAGAATGAACGGGGCCATGTATTGTGAGATTGTAAGCAAAAACCTCCTTCCATCTGTAAGAGCACTGAACATGAAACGTGGCTGGGCCTTCCAGCATGAAAATTATCCCAAATACACTACTCGGGCAGTGAAGGAGTGGCTCCATAAAGGTCCTGGAGTGGCCTTGACAATTTGTGGAGGGAGCTGAAAGTTAATGTTGCCCAGCAACAGCCCCAAAACATCACTGCTGTAGAGGAGATTTGCATGGACGATTGAGCCAAAATACCAGCTAGTGTGTGCAAACCTGGTGAAGACTTACAGGAAAAACATTTAACCTCTGTCATTGCCATGTTACAAAGTATTTAGTTGAACTTTTGTTATTGACCAAATACTTATTTTCCACCATAATTTACAAATACATTCTTTAAAAATCCTACAATGTGATTTCCTGGATTTTTTTTCTCATTTGTTTCTCATAGTTGAAGTGTACCTACGATGAAAATTACAGACCTCTCTCGTCTTTCTAAGTAGGAGAACTTGCACAATCAGTGTCTGACCAAATACTTTTTTCCCCCCACTGTAAATCTCCATTATCATTACTACTGTAACTTCTGTCCTGAAGGTCTGAACTGCTCAAATTTAGTTTTAATAAAGTAAACAACAGAAGCAATTTGATAACTACATCAAACTTCTAAATAACATGAGAATTATATACCGAGTTTGAGATTTTGGTCCTTGCTGAGTCTTTCGCGTTGGCCTCTGATTCTCATTGGAATCCGAGCTGTCATCCAGTGCCTGGTTGTCATTTTTCTGTTTTGTTTTAGCATCACCTCTCTCACCATGGGTATGTCTCTTTGAAGTCTCTGTCACTTCTTGGGCTTTCTCCTTTCTATCTACAATGGCCTTTACAGGACTGTCTGCATCAGGACTAAATTCATCTTCTACAGCTGTGCTGTGTAGAGGGTTACCTAAACAGGTCAAAGAAAAATGTAAAAAAAATCCAGCTTTATACACTGCTCAAAACAATAAAGGGAACACTTAAACAACACAATGTACCTCCAAGTCAACCACACTTCTGTGAAACCAACCTGTCCAGTTAGGAAGCAACACTGATTGTGAATCAATTTTACCTGCTGTTGTGCAAATGGAACAGACAACAGGTAGAAATGAGAGGCAATTAGCAAGACAACCCCTATACAGGAGTAGTTCTGTAGGTGGTGACCATAGATCTTTTCTCTGTTCTCATCCTTTCTGGCTGATGTTTTGCTCACTTTTGCATTTTGTCAGTTCTCTCACATAGAGGTGGCATGAGGCGATGTCTACAACCCACAGAAGTTGCTCAGCTAGTGCAGCTCATCCAGGATGGCACATCACTGCGAGCTGTGGGAAGAAGGTTTGCTTTATCTGTCAGCACAGTGTCCAGAGCATGGAGGAGATACCAGGAGACAGGCCAGTACACCAGGAGACATGCAGGGGGCTGTAGGAATGCAACAACCCAGCTGCAGGACCACTACCTCCTCCTTTGTGCAAGGAGGAACAGGAGGAGCAGAGCCAGAGCCCTGCAAAAATGACCTCCAGCAGGCCACTAATATCCAAGTTTCTGCTCAAGCTGTGAGAGATTTTGAGTACGATTCCAAATCCAGACCTCCAAGGGTTAATAATTTTGATTTACAGTGATCATTTTTACGTTATTTTGTTCTTAACGCATCCACTATGTAATAAATAAAGATTTTCATCTGAAATATTTTATTCACCGAGATCTAGGATGTGTTATTTTAGTGTTCCCTTTATTTTATTGAGCAGTGTATATTAATATACTCACTGGATACATCATCGTCTTACCTTGTATCTAAATATCACTCATTACCTCATTACTCATTTTCAGCACAATAGTGACACTGAGGTAGTAGTGACTTGTTTGTTTGATGCACAGACTCAACCAAAAATATCCAACAGTGGCCACATGGTTACAAACTCAACAAACACACACACACACACACAATTATCTTTAGACTTGCAAGGCGGCTCAACAGAGTAGGAGCACTAGTAAAGGGAATAGAAAGTGTAGTCTTTAAATGATGTGTTCATACAGAAATCATACATATCCAAATGTACATTTAACCTAAATTTAGCTTCTTTAGTTTAGAACCAGAGCTATGAGGCTAAAGTTGCTAACAAAAATCCACAGTCATCCAAGGAGCTCAGTTGTTTCCATCAAAATAGTGTACATCACCAAAATATCTCCCAACATATTTAGGGGACTACTGAGTTCTTGTGTTAGCCTTGTAACTCCACTTCTAAACTAAGGAAGAAAAACTAGACTCCAGAAATATTTGGGCTGATCAACTACATCTAAGTGGGGAAAATTGGGTAAATATGATTTCTAGGGGAACCACTCCATTAAAAACCCCAGTAAGTCTGATCCACTTGCACAAACCAGCACAAACATGCCAATGTCATTGCTGTGCTGAGAATAATCCAATATCCAGATAATAACACTGCTAAGAGGACCTGTGGAAACTATTTATGAACAGAGTAAAAAAGGTCAAGAAATCATATAGAAAAAAACATAAATTAGTTCAATATTTTAGACTAGAATATGCAGGCACAGATCTAGCTATGTGTGAATTAATGAACAGAAATACAAATATACAAGTGTACGAGTAACAACATTAGTGAAAAAGTTGGACATGCCATGTGAAGAATACTGATCTCCTTGAAGGAAACTAGCCTTCTCTATTGAGGACACCTCCAGGCTTTCTGCAGGCTGTAGATCTTCAGAAGTTTTTGGACTTCTGTTCTGGAAATAAAAAGTACATCTTATCCTCAGCATGAAAGGCAGTCTTAGCACATGGAACCCAATCTGTAGTAAAGTAACCCTTTCGTGATTAACCATGATCACTACAGTGGATGGCTACATGGAAGTCAACTTCTACAAGCATTGGTTGAAACATTATTGCTAGAGTATTTTGTGGACATTACTAAAGAAAAAAACAAAAAAACAAACAAAAAAACAACATGTACACCACCTGGTGGTCAACAATTGCAAGAAAAAAAAAAAAAAAAAAACCCAACAAACTACCTCTAGGATTTATGTCAAATTCTGCTACAAAACATGATAAAATAAAACATGAGCACAATAAGGTGCAAGACAAGTAATATGCTGCTTAAATAATGATTTTCTCCAAATATTATCATTATTACTTTATTGGAACTAAACCCGTGTCCACTACAATTTTAATAACTACATAATGGCCATTTCAATATGGCAATAATTTACTTGCTTACTGACCTGGGGCAGCCATGGCCTAGTGGTAAGGATCTGGTCTTGTGACCAGAAGGTCACCGGTTTGATCCCCAGACAGGACATGCCTTAAGTGCCCTTGAGCAAGGCACCTAACCCCCAAACTGCTCCCTGGACGCCGGGCCCCCTAACTGCTCCCTGCCCACTGCTTCAGGCACAAAATTCTCACAGCCTAGTGTGTTTCACTGCACAAATTGGTTAAATGCGGAGGTCAAATTCTGTTGTGTGAAAATCACATTGGCAAATTGGTTCATCTTAATCTAACCATTTTACCACAAACATTATGAAAGCAAGGTAAGACAGAAATCGGCCTGTAACACTTTGGATCACCATGATCTCCATTTTTAAAAAGAGGTGAGACGATAGCAATCTTCCAATCAGTTGGCATTTCAGCAGTGCCTATTAATAATACGTTAAATAAGATAAGTTAAAAATATATGTTATAGAGCTGCTAAAAAAACAATAAAGATCCTAATACGTTTAACCCTGCGTCTAACCCTATATATATAAAATCTCTCTCTCTCTCTCACACATATATATATATATATATATATATATATATATATATATATATATATATATATATATAAAGTACAAGACCTGAAGTTCAGCGTCATAACGTCAATAACAATCAATACTTATCAGGATGAAACGCTTTAAGTAAACAACCTCGAGGTCCTTTTGAAGGCCTTTCAGCATTGTTGTCATCCGACTCATTTTCACCACGAAGAACCAGCAATTTCTACAAAAGTGCTATTAATTGTCAAACTACTTCCCGCGAATTGTTCAGACGGTTCGGGTTATACCACATCTGTAAACGGGGGAGTCGTGTGTCATACATAAACAATTTCTTTAATAAATATTTGGGACCGATATCAAATGTTATATAGTTACATATTTAACTATAATACATAGAAATAACGTAGAAAGAAAGCAATGTTTGGATCTTAAGTTAACAGAAAAAAAGTATTATTATTTAGCACTCCCCATTCTTTAAAACAAATTTGGCAGTTTTTTCTTCTCGTACACCAAGAGCTGTGCAACAGTAAACACACGAGTAAATGTTGCCACCTGCTGATGAACAAGAGTACAAGAGTTCAAATGTAAAATGTAAAGGCGCTATATAAGTGAAAAGTGAGTATGTAAATGACTTAGGTCCTTTTGGATTAAAAAGTACATCAGTAATAAACTGGCAAAGGTTTTAGGGAGTGGCATATTTTGTGTAATGGCAGCTGTGGGATGGAAACGGAATAAAGAAAGCTGTCTGTAAATGGTCTGTGATGAGGTCACCTCCCTGAATCTGCATTTATGTTTTTTTTTATCCTCAAGGCTCCACTTTTAATGTGCAATGCCCAAAAGATATTCACATTTTGTTTTACAATAACCTTTCCCAGCCTGTCTTTATTCCTTACAATTAAACAGGCAGACATTTCTTTTCTTTTAAATAAAAAAAGGGAATACAAAAATTCTGTTCGTAATTTAATCCAAACGTGTATGTATGTATGTAAATTTTCTATTTTCATCAACAGCAAGCCAAAATTATCAAATGTAAAACAAACAAAAATGTTTGAAATTTTACTTTGCATGTAATGGATATAAAATAGGACAGATTACTTATGCATGTGTATATGTTGCTTGCGTCTTGTGTAAATAATACACACATTGTCAATATATTACTTGTCCTTGTATAGTCTGTGTATACTGTATATATAATATATAATGTTTACTGTATATTCTGTATTGCCTGTGAATTATATGTACATTACTTGTATATTGAATATAATACTAGATAGACACTAGTGGCCAGAAATTGTGACCCAATGAGCAGCATCTTTTCACCTGTACAGTCTACAGCCCTTTTGGGACTAGATTAGATTTTGGATCAGGCAACTGTTTTTAATATTTTTTACATACCTCCTCAGTGCTGAAACTCCTGCATTCGGACAACATTAAAGTAACTACAGGTGAGAGTTTCTGGGAGGTTGTAGGGTTTTACAAACATGCATGTCTGCATCACATGACAATTTGATGCATCACATGATAATTTGATGCATATTATGATCACAGTTAATTTGTACATGTAGCTGTGATCACAATCAGTCCTTTAATAAGCCTGTATTATTACATGTGTAGTAAGCCAACATGGATTTTAGCTTTTTTCTTTCACATAATGCTCTCACAGGTAGAGTACAGAGTGAGGATCTTCTATCCATATTTTGAAGTGACTTTTCAAAGCTTTCATATATTAGGTTTGTTATTTGCGAAAGTTTTTGATGGATTCACACCTTAAGAAGCTAATAGCACACAACATTCCTGGAAAATCAGAGATTTGCTTGCGGACAGGAATAAAACTATCACACGACCTCTGAGTTCACTAAAAACAACAACTCAGCCTGAAATTTTCTCAAAGAACGAGGATAAATAAAATAAAATCATAAAGGAGTTCATGTAAAATTATCACAGGACAACCTGTTAATTTAATCCAATCAGAATAGGCCTAAATAATCAGATCAAAACGAGTTTTCAGCCCACCTGCAGGTGTCAGTAAAGCGCAGCGGCCAGTTGAGAACCGTATAAAAGAAGAACAGCACGACCTGTCAAAGGGACGACTTTACCCGGACCTGTGCCACAAACTCGGGCTTCTGCGTCTTAGTGAAGGTAAATGGAAGAATATGTGTTCGTGCAGGAGAGCGGTACTGTGACTGACTCACACTGTGCAGGTTTATACTGAGCAGTGAGAGATATCAGAGTGTCACGACCCGTCTGTGGCCTGAACTTGCAGCTAATGTCAGCGCTGCTAGGCTAAGCTAGCTCATGTGCTAAACAGGGCTTGTGCTGTAGCTGGACTCTTAGGCGATTTGTAGCCATTAACTAGATGTTTGATGAGCACGTATGTGATGTGTTTGTGTGGAAAGACTGTGCTAATGCTGCCTGTGATTTATCTTAATGTTATCTCTGCTCAGGAGACCGAGGCTTCTTTCATTCTGTGATATTTAGCCATTAATCTGCAGTTTGTCTGGCGTACACATCGTCTATTCAAGTGATAAATCACCACCTGCATGCTCATTGAGCTTTTCAGTGGCATGTAGGCTAGTAGGCATAGCTGCCCTAGCTAGTTGATAAAAATCAATGGCACTGTCCATCTCCCCGTTACTCGAGCACAACTGTCAGTGTCTTTAATACAACAGAAACCATAGTCTTTGTAGCTCAGATACAGGGTATCTAACAGTCTGTTAAAGGGGAAGTTAGACCTCTCAGGCTTGCAGTCTGAAGGCAATGACTGTGGGTGTGTCTTTATCAGGTGCAGTCTTATCATAATACACAGGGTGAGTCAAACGATCCACTCTTTGGCTGTAGAATTTAATCAATTCTCATAAAAAAAACAAATATAAACTTTGATATTCCATGATTTAAAAATATTTTTGACTGAGCTGTGAGCCACACATGCACCTCATCAGATGTGAAACTCAATCCTCTTATGGCTTCTTTCAGGAGACCAAATGGGTGATAGACTGGTGGTGAGGTCAGGACTGTAGGATGCTTTAACACCTCAAAACCAAGTTTTGGACTGTCTGCAGTCTGGGCAGTGGTGTGCGGATGTGCTTTTTCATGCAACACCGCCACTCTTCATTGAGCATTTCACTGTAATGAGTATAAGTTCTATACTATATAATGAGTTCTAGTTCTGTCCTTCAGGAATCCCAGAAAACTGTTGGCATCAAATTTCCAGATAATGATTGGAAACGTTTCTTGGTGGCTGATTTGAGGATGTTTCCATTAAATACTCTGCTGTATAATTTCAGGTTCATTTTAATGAAACCATGTCATATCAGCTTTAATTATTCTTAAACCTTTCACCTACCTTAGTGTATCAGCCCAAATTTAGTTTTGCACTTTCACCATACTGTGCGCAAAGTCTTTCATATATTTTTGCACCAGACACCCTTGGACAAAAAATAAATAAATAAATAAATAAATAAAAATCCCTGCAAGCTGTGGCTCCTTTGTGCAAATAATAATCATTTTTGCACTGCAGTCATAAATTAGGTGATCTACTGTGGAGACTGTAACCTTGTTTATAAGACATTGCAGCCAACAGATGTTTTAATGTAACTGAAGTGTGGATCATTTTTCACTGACCCTCATGCTGTAGTAGTTGACAGGACTGTATAAAAGCACCATGACATTATAGTGCTCTTTCTATGCATAAAGTTTTATGGATTGTGATATGACGGCATGGTTGTTTCCTTAGTTATGTAACTGTCATTGTGGAAATACTCACCTTTTAAACCTACCTAATGGTGTTTTAACAGGTCATTGTCAACAATATATGGCTTCTAAATCATTGTGGTAGCATCATGGCATCCAGTGACTTAGAATCAGAATAATATAGTAGAACTACTTTATAATATATTAAAAAAAAAACTAGTTGATTCTGTTCTTGCGTTTCTCAAAATCTTGAACTGCATACTACTGTTCAGTTGCAGGAAGCAGTAAACCGTTTATATTTTATATATTTATATATTATGACCTAATGACCCCTTTCACTGTTCTCACAGTGCTTGTTCAGGATAATACACGTGTGATCAAATGTGGTCTGTAGACTATATCTGCTATATCTACATTTACATCGGAGGTGTTCATATTTACATTATATAATAAATTGCAGGCTTTATACAATAATCTCTAACTTATTTGATATCTGCTCCACCACGTGCTAGGCTGTGAAAGGTTGTGATATCTAGTAACGGTAGGACCTACTGGACTGTACACTGACCCTGTTATGTAAAAGTCTTATCACTGGAACAAGCATATGCACAAAATATTAACCTAGGTACGGTATTTATGCACAAATGGAAGAGTTGCTGAATTTGTTTTACATTTTAAGTCACCAGAAGTTACACCATAACACATAAAATTTGAGATTTAGAAACTTCAATCTTAGTGCCATATTTATTATGTAAATTTATTATTTTTTTTCTCCCCCCCCCTTTCCTTCCAAACCCAGGTTTGGTCTAGTTGCTATGCTGTTCATTAGCCTGATCTTACTTTCTTGTTAGTCACATGGCTCTGAATATAAATGTTTTTATATGCAGGTTGTATTTATTTATTTTTTCTTGCTTTTATAGGTTGAAGAGGTTCATGGATGCTGGTTTCCATCATACAGACAAACTGCATGCCTGATTTTCCATGGGGGCGGTCACTACCATGGACCCCGAATCAGCCCGGCAAACCCAGGCGACGCCCTCGGCACAGGGCAAGTTGAGTAAAAGCGGGCATGTTTTTGTGGGTGGCCGAGGAACAGGGCTTGGGCCTAGAGGCAAACATTACGTATGTGGCTCTGTGGCTGCCTTCACTAATATCCTCATCACCTTCCCTATCCAGAAGGTCCTGTTTAGGCAGCAGTTGCATGGAGTACGGGCTACAGAGGCTGTGCAGCAGCTCCAGCGTGAGGGCTTACGCAACCTGTACCGTGGCCTCCTGCCTCCACTGCTGCAGAAAACCACCACAGTGGCAATCATGTTTGGCCTTTATGAGGACTTCTCTCGCCTTCTACAGCGACATGCCCGCTCCAGTGGATGTCCTGAGCTGCTGACCCGCAGTGTGGCTGCTGCGCTTGCTGGCACAGCTGAGGCTGCTCTGACACCATTCGAGCGTGTTCAGACCCTTCTGCAGGACCACCGGCACAATGGGCGCTTCCACAACACAGCTCATGCTTTCCGGACTCTTCTGCGTGATTATGGTGTGAAGGAGTGTTACCGTGGCCTGGTGCCTGTGCTTATGCGCAATGGACCCAGCAATGTGCTCTTCTTTGGTCTCCGTGGACCCATCAAACAGTGTCTGCCTGATGCCCACACCAGGACGGCCCACATGATCAATGACTTTGTGTGTGGTGGGCTACTGGGAGCAGCATTAGGCATCATGTTCTACCCACTAAATGTTGTGAAATCACGGGCACAGTCGCAGGTTGGTGGAGAGTTCGTGCCCTGTTTGCGCGTATTGGCCACTGTATGGAGGGAAAGAGGTGGAAGTGTGGCCCTCCTCTTTCGAGGGGCCACCCTCAATTACCACCGCTCTCTGCTTTCATGGGGCATCATCAATGCCACTTATGAACTCCTCCTCAAAGTCATCTGAAGGTGGAGGGATAAACAGATGCGTGCACTTGAGAATGTTTGCCATCTAGGGGAAGGATTGTCACAAAGCAGGATTTCTCAGATAGTCCAACAAATCAAGCCTTCCCAATATGACAAACTAAGCAACATTCTTTGAGCAATGCTTACTTTAGGCATGAGCAATTCAGATTTACTGGCATTTCCTGCTTTGTGAAACCCCTAAGGATTTCTCAGTATGCTGGATACGTAGATGACTCTTGTCCACAAGGAACATTCCTTGTTATCTGGCTGACTGTGAAATCCTCTCTTAGCTCAGAATGTTCTGTTTTTTGCCACAGCACAGTCTGTTACATCTAAGACACTGCCGTTTTCTTTTGTATTCACAAACTGCACTTCATAAGAGATCTGTATTTGAAATGCGAATGTGAACTGTTATTGTGTTGCCTGAATGTTCCATTCATACTTGGCAAAAATGTGTTGAAAACCTGTACTGACCCCTGTTTATGCCCTTACAGCTGTGAGCCTATAAGGCTCGGAGTAAGGGTGAAGATGTTACATGATTTAATACAGCTGTTCCAGGGAATTGTGAAGAGGTAGTCCACTTTGGTGTTAATTGTACTGATTCTAAATAAAAAAATGCACAAATTGGTGCCTGGACCATAACAGACCATTATTTGGTCCATCTGTATTGCTTTTCTTATAGCACAAATCAAATTTTGCATTATTTTTACAAAAGAGAATGCCGCTGGAGTATTCAGTGTTATGACTTGGACTAATGGAGAATATTGACTGACCTCTCTTTAGCCAGGTCCCTAAACAAATTTGTCGGGTGTCTGCAAGGTCACATTGCAGTTTAGAACTTGACCTTCTTAAGAGCACTTGGGGTGACTGACAGCTTGGCATGGCCAGTAATTACACTTAAAGCATGATGGGATGAAATGAGAAGCAAAATGAGGAAAAATTATGAGAAATGTAGAGCAGTGCTCATCAAACTTCCCCTGCAGAGGTACCTTCCTGTAGGTTTCACCTCCAATTCAAATCTTCAGCTAAAAGCTTCTGAAAGTGATGATGTGGATCAGGTGGAGTCATCAGGGTTAAAATTCATCTGTAAGAAAATGAACCTCCAGGTGGAAGGTTGATGATCAATATAGGGAAAGCTGATTGTGAAATCTTCTGGAAGTCTAAAGACTATTAAAATGTTTTTGGCAAGTATGTAGGTCAGAGGAAGTAGAATGGGACTTACAAGTGAAATGTGCCTTTAGTTTACTTTGTTGTCTAACATTACTGGCACATTGGTGGACCATTGGATGGAAAGACAATTAAGATGCCACAGCCTCTTCAGTAAATTCTTACCAATTGGATGAATTTCTGTAGTGTGAAATGTTTTGTGTTGTGATGAATGAAATTTTCACTGTAAACAAAAGCAAATGTTCAATTATAATGATTTCTTAAACTGTTGTCTGAACTGTTTTTCTTGTTGGCTGTAATTCTTTACTGTGTTCCTTATTTCTTTATCAAAGCAAATTTGAAATGCATTGATATTGATGTCTGTATCTTGTCACTTTTTGCTCTCTGGACATCTTATGCATCCGTTTCCACTCCCTCCCACATATATAGCCTCTGTGTCTTGGCTCTAGTGACATCCTTTTTAAACTCCTTCTACATAACCTCTGCTGACATAATGGGCTCAATTTTTAAGCTTGAGTGCCTCGCGAGCTTGACGTTGCGCCTCTGTGGAGTCCTTCAGCTTTGCCAGAGTGTGTACAGTAGCCAGCGGATGGAGGAAATAAGTGGAAAATACTGAGCAAGACAGAAACGGCCTCAGAAAAATATACGTACTAAATGCAGAGTCCAGTTTCATACAGACTGCTGTTTGTCTGTATAGATGAATCTTTGCACTTGTTCTTTTAATGCTTATTTCTTCATTTGAACTAGTCTGTTTTTACTTTACCCCTCTACCATTATGTGTACACACAGAATTCTGGTTTATCTAGTTTTCAGAGGCTGCGAAAACTTCATTTAACTGTATACTGTAGAAATGAAGCCTTGCACAGAGTATTTAATTTACAGCTCTAGACTCTATGGTTTGGTGGAAAAAAAGATTAGTCACTCTATTATTAGTTTATTGCTAAAAGGATTTGCCCTGTTAATGACTTAACTGACTGGACAATAGCACTGAAGGAACGATAAAGCTTAACCCAATTTGTTTAATGATTGCCAGCCCCAATAAACCTGATTGGATTCACAACTCATGCCCAAAAAGCAGATGTTTAAGCTTTCTTTTACAAAGCAAGCAGAAATAAGTCAGCATAGTTCAGCAGAGGTTGTATCGCTAATTGCAACATACTCCTTAAATATTGACCCAGGCTTCACTATCATATTAGCAATGTCTGAGGCAGTGCCAGGAAAGATGCCATTCAGGGGATCTTCCCCTGCAGTGTTATAGAGATGTCTATATTTGGAATTAAATATCTATTGAAAATGAGATTTTCTGTAAGAGTGACATAAAAGTAATATTAGAAACTGCACAAGCACAGTGGGAGACAAAATCATTCAGTTTTGCACATGTAAATGAAGTTTCCAGTGTAGTAAAGCTCTGGTTGAGTATCCATGTCTACACACTTTAGAAAGGGATTCTTTAGTTGAAGAATAGAACCAAGAGAAAGAACAAACCATTTGCATGCAGAAGCAGTTCTTGTGAAGTGAAAACTTTCTTTATAACGGAGAACTTAATGTTTGTAGCCTTAATGAAAATGGCTCTATACAGCACTGAAAAGGGTTCTGCTAGTCAACCTTTTTTGGTACTATGTTGTGTGTATATCATCTCAGTCATATCAAAACTGCATATTTACCCCTTAGGTTGCATTTCATGATGAGTGGATCAGTAGAAATGCCCCAAAATTATTTACATCAAAAATTCATTTTTGCCATCTGCTGAATTATCATTTGGGAGAAATATATTATTTGGACAATGATATGAAACATATCTTTCTCCCTAAACCAAATCATATTGGTATTTCAAATGGCCCTAGATCTGCAGTGAAGTTTAAAATTACACTTAATCTTTGTCATGTTTCCAGGAAAATACCTTCCTGTAGAGCATCAATAATTGAGTGGAGGAAAGCCCACATCAAAAGCCTAAAGATTAAAGTTTACCCCTCCTTCCACTGCTCAAATGCAGTAGATTAGACAGGATGTGACTGCTAGCAGGCAGACAGATCCACCTTAATCTAATCACTTGGATGGTCTGAATTGTAAAGGAATTTAAAAGCGTTTAATCCCAGCCTTAGTCTGTAATCTCCCACTGCAGATATGCTTGCACACAAATGTGAGTGATTGTGTTAGTGATGATTCATTATGTTGATATGAAAACCAATTTGCAGAGAGTAATGATCAAGGGCCTCCAAATACGTAACCCAGCTTAAATGACCAGTATCATGAAAAACTGCGTTTGCATTGCTTCATTTAAGTAAGAATTGTAATATGTAAACACTGCTAAAGCATCAAAATGGTCCATACCTAATAGGTCTGATGTGCTGTTGGTCACCTGCTTGCCACAGAAACAGCTTTAACCCACCTAGTCATGGACTCTGAAGAGTCCTGTAAGTTGTCAGGTGGAGCTGCCGAAGATTGAAATGATGTTCCAGTACATCCCACAGGTGCTCCATCAGATTGAGAACTAGAGAATTTGGAGGCCACGGTTGGTAGAAACTCATCATTGCTGACTGGGAGCACCATACAAGCCTTACCACTTCAGAGATGTTCTGGCAGTATTCCTCGACAGGGACTAGACAAGCTGTTTGTGGGCATTTGCACATCTGTATCAGAAACGTGTGGAACTTAATGTAGTTGAATGCATTCTTTAGAAGAAGTGTCCGCATACATACATACAGTGTACCATTTAAGACTTTTGAGGACAGTTTAAACAAACCTATACCCAGTAATTTGACGCCAGTAGAAAAACACACAGGATGCATCAGTTCAACAGCAGATTCCATTCAAATTCATCCTTTAATTATTGATACAGTAGAAGGAATGCAAAATGACTTCTAGATTGTCCCTTCATTGTTTTCTTACTTTACACTTCAGACAATTTCTCACTTGCTGAATACAACTATATCCGTACACTTTCTTTTCAGGTATTTAGCACATCTTCATTTCTTTTTTTCTTTTTCTTTTGCTACAATTAAGACAATGCATCTCATCCCACTGATAGCTACAGGACATTTAAGCTTGTCCTCATTCAAGTAGTTTGATATGAGACTTCTCTGACAGTGTAGAGGTTAGTGTCGTAACTTGTGCTGACGTGCTACAAAATTATAAAACATTAACAGATCACTTGACCACAAAATCAGTATTGAGTTTGTATAAGAAAACTTCCTTCCTCGTTATCCACCGTTCTTATGACCTGTTGCCTCAGGCACAACTTTGCAACATCTGACTGGATTATTAGACATACTGAATGAAATTGGCTCCGTTTGTGAGAGAAACTGTATTTTCACCACCTGGAAGCTGATGAATGAATTCAGTGCTGAAAATGGTTCATGTCACACTAGAACAATGAGCCTTATGGAGTAGGTACATTATCTGGACATCATCAATCACCCTCTTTGCAGTGATCTAAAACCAGACTCCCTTACACATTTAAAAATGTCAGACTTTACCTTCAATGATTCATACTATAACCAAATATTAACCCGTCTACTCTGAAGATGCCAGACCAGGAATTTTAACATACTTCATACAATCAAATGTAGAGATCTGGCTGAATTTGCGACTGTCTAACACTATTAAGATGGTAACACGATTAAGAGAACAGTCTTGGCAAGAAAATATATTTCCTCCAATCAGCAGAAGGCAAACTGGGATCCATATTGCAATTGCATAATTCCTTAAATTTGACCTTGATTCAGGAAATTTCTCAAAACAAAACAAAACAAAAAAACATTCCAGATCAAGGATAAGGTGCAGGTTTCTTAGGGAAGCCCTCTTATCAAAACTTAATTACTGGTGATCAAGAACAGTTTTCAACAGTTTTGCTCGGATATATAAAATACTCAAAATAAGAAAGAATGACGTGGAAAACTTCAGCTATGAGTCAGTGACACTTGCATAGTAATAAAATAAGGACAAGTGGAAAATACTGTAGTTATACTAGTGTTAATCAGATTAGTCTGAGTGGTAGAAGTGAATGGTGATGACTTCATTATGAAAAGCACCTCTTTTGTGCTATAATGTCTTTGGATAAAACAGATCTCTACCATTAACAGTCAGCTAACTGGCTAATATAAAACTAACATCAAATGTTCACACTGACATACATATATAAAATTCATGACGGTCACATTTCTATTACCATCCATCCACTGTCATCCCATTCTTATCCATCTTTCAGACCAAAACAAAGAAAAATCCTTTGGATAATGAACTGATCAGTTACTGCCCGTGGACCTTAACTTAAGAGTGTTATTTCTGTATCTTTCATAGAATCCATTATACTGTATGTACATATGGCCAGGAGTAAGGGGAAATAGAGGTTTGGCATCAGTTCTGTCTTTCTTATCAAATACCATGCCTAAACCACTGAAGAGCAGCACAACAAAATAAACAAACATAACATCCTAATACTGTCAATTTCTTTCAGGTTCCATGGTTATTAGACCAAGAGGTAGGATTTACATACACAAAAAAACAAACAAACAAACAACATAGGTATAGGTTAGAATCCATGGTGCACACATATAGTATGTAAAAATAAATAAGTCCTTGAATACGTACTGTACATACTTGAGGAAATAAGGAACTGTTAGAAAATAGCTACTGTATATATTAATAAATGCATAACCCATGTAAGTTAATAAGGAGACTTGGCAAGACCAACACTTTTAGAGGATAAAAGTTCTACTTTTGGGTAGACATGTTTGCTTGTTAGTGCGTATGAGATTTGTGTGTTGTTTGTCGTGTGTATGTGTGTGTCGGTGTATTCGGCACTTACTATCATTTCATGTGTGCCTGCACACATGCATAGTCTTTAAATGCAAGAAGAGTGAACATCATTCTCATTTTGAGTTCTCCATTCAGTTTCATTTAGCTTTAAGTTAGAAGTTCAGAGCTATGTGTCTATTGTCTGTGTCTGGAGTATGTGTTCTGAAGAGCTGAGTGAGTGAAAAGACTGCGGAAATTAAAACTGTGCACTGTTTGGCCAAGAGCCTGACACCCTCCGCTTCTTGGGCTCTTTCCACAGCTGTCACAAACTCCTTATACAGACACACAATCTCCTGAAGCTTCCTCAAGGCCTCAGCCCCATCAATATCACTGTGGCAACTTCCACAGTCTGAGCAGGAAACTCGAAGGCAAGCTGCTGATAGATGCACCAGAGCTCCAAAGCTGTTGCCAAGAGAGAGAAGGGCATCGTCAGGTGCCCAACCAACACGTGTAGCACGCTGGCATCCTGATGCCAGCCTCCGAGCTTCAGCCTGTACAAGGCAGCGTTCTGTCTCTGAAAATGAGTGCCCATTCGTACCTTTTTCGCATTGCCCCTTGTGGCATGGAGGGTTTATTGCAGTTTCTCCATTCTTAAGTACCAGCAGAAGCTCGTCTATGTCTCTGTGCAGGGAAGCATAGCCCCCTTTAAGTCCTGTACCTTTCGAGCCTGTTATGTACCGTCTGCCCTGGAGGTCTCGGAGTGGATCCTCCAGTGGGCCACGCCCCAGGGGTCGAGACTCAAATGGCCGAGATGGGGTCAAGAGTGGGCTGAGTTCTGAGGAGGTTGAAAGGGGGCGAGGTGAGTCTCTGAGCAGGGACAGGATATTTGGAGAAGGGGCACAGATGGACAAGGGTGCAGAGGAAGTCTGGGGTGGCTTGCTGATTCGTTTCTGACGGGAAAACTCATATACTGTCAGGTCGTCATCGAAGCCACACACATCTTCTACATCCCCACTGAAGCAGTTGGCATAAACAGTATGGCATCCGCATGCTTCACGATGAGGGGTGCTGGTACTTGATGGTGGAGATGGCCTTTCCAAACAATCATTTGAGCCACTGTTTTGTGACTGGGGCTGTTCAGATTTGCATGTTCCCAAGTGTGACAATAGTTCAGTGGAGTCTCGCAACCCATTCTGCCTCAGGTCTTGACCAAGCATTGATGTGTTCCCATTAGTCTCTTTGACAACTGAGGTCGCTTCTTGTGGCCCATCTTTTAATTTCACAACAACCACCTCAGCATCTTTCTCTTTCCAGTCATTCAGAGAAGGTACTGAAGTGGCTTTCGGTGATTCCATTTTAGATTCTTTGTGATCACCTGCATCCTTAGATGCCTTAGCATCTGCCAATTTATCTCCACTGACTGCTATAGTACCCAAAATTTCCTGGGATCGAGTAAGATACCAAGGCATGTCCTGGATCTTTCCACGTAATGCAGAAGCAGGCAGACGTCCTGAAGATGTTCTGCTAGTGAAACTCATTCCAATCCCAAATGGATCTTTGGGATCCATGCTTATGGACCCTCTGATTGCCACAGATGGGGATAAAGCTGGGGTGGAAGTGGGTGTTGGAGTGGTTGATGCACTGGTCCCTTTGACAACAATGTTCTGAGTCTTAAGGTCAGTTCTAAGGTTCTCATGGCTCAGAGAGACACCTTTATTCAGAGTAGGGGCTGAGGTGGCCCCATTCCGATGAGACCAGGGGTGTAAGGATAGCCCGTTTGGAGGTTGCTTTTCTTCAGCTTTTAAAGCAGGAGAAATTTTAGAATCAGATGATGGTTGAGAACAAAATGATGTGGGCTTTGGAGGTACTGGAGGTTTAACAGAAACAGATGACAATGTATTCTCTTCTTTGTTGGGTAGGGGGAAAGGCAGTAATTCATTTTTTACTGTAGTCTCAGTTTTGACAATTTCATTTTTCCTATCCTCCAAAGTCTCTGTTGGCTTTGGGACATTTTCATTACTAGTTGTTGCCATATGTGCTTGGGTGGAAAGAGAATTTTCAAAACTGGCTGGGGTATGGTTGGAAATTAGTTTTTGTTGATTGCATCCATTTAAAAGTGTTGTGGGAACCACTGAGGTTGGAGGCTGAGATTTTGCTTGCCGTACTGCCTTGATTAAGGGAGAAGATAGTGGTGGTCCAGTTGTAGTAACAGGTTTAAACTCCATAGTGTCTGGTTCCATCTCTAAAAGCTCAGATGACAGGTGAGTATTACGTCCAGGGATGTCGCCATTACACTGCTGGCTTTGTTCGGAGACACGATTATCCATGACAGGCTTGGGTTCATGCTGGGTTCGTTGAGGCAGCAGGGTCAGTGAGGGCTGATGAACCTCCAGTTCTTGGTTACCAAGAATGGTTACTTCAGGAGTGAGATTATTAAGGAGGGAAGGTTTCTTCTTTAGGTTGTTTCTATTGACGGGTACAGAATTGTCGTCTCTGCTCTCCATGACATCATGTGTTGCAGCCTCCTCCATACTGATCTTGACCTCAGTTGATCTCAGTGTATGCTCCTTGCCACTCACCTTTGTATCCCTTTCTGAAGGTTCATAAACAAACATAAAAACATACAATTAAGAAACTAGAGAAAATACAGAATATACAACTTAACCAAATTACCAGAAAAATGCTAACATCTACACAAAGTTGCAATGAAGTAAAAGAATATCTATCTTTCTATCTTATTAAAAATGCTCACTGACCTGCAGGATGCTCTAAGATAGGTGGAGTAAGACGATCATGGGCATCAAAGAATTCATCCTCTGATTCTGAACCACTGTCTTTGGAGGCCTTTGTTGTTTCAGGCATCCTTACAGACACTGTTCTTGGTGGCGGAGGTGGAGGTGGAGGCCTTACTCTGCTTGATGACCCCTTTGTTTTCATTAACCCTTTATGGTAATGTGCAGGGTTTCTCCATTCTTGTTTACATGCTGGATGGCTACGAATCCTTGCTAAAAGTGCTTGAACATTGACACCAGCTACAGTAGCTTTTATGCTATTGCTACTACCTGATACCAAAACAGCCTCTAGGTCTGCAGGCATGTCTGGAATGAATCTATTATTTCCATTTTCATCTCCACCATCTTCTTCCTCATCACTCAGAGCATCATCACTGGCTTCAGGTGGGCTGGGGAGGTAGTCAGCCATTTGAGACAGCTCACTATACCTCAAGTCTCTGTGGGTATTGTAGAGCATATTAGAAGGTCGCATGTCAGTGTCTGAATCTTCATTCTGGTTCAACTGTTCAGGAACCTCTAGTAAGTATGGATGGTGGACATCCAGGCTAGTTCCAGTGGCCTGGTCTGATTTGGGTATCTCATCCTGAAAAATGTCCACATGTGCAGTTCCTGTTGTAAGTGTCCTGCAGTTCTCCTCCAGAGCATTAAGGGAGTTACTGGAAAGACTAGAGAAGCTGCTATTGACCCTTGGATCGGTGTACCACCCCGTCTCCAGAAGAGCATCCACTCTTGCTGCATAATCCTCATCTTCAATAGAGTCACTTGTACTTCTGACATCTAGACCCCCTTCTAGTGCTTCATCTCTTTCTTCTGCTTTGGTCACATACACTCTTACGGTCTCTGCCCTGGCCTCTTTTTTATTGTCCTCAATCTTCTCATCTTCTTTTCCATCATTTGTATGAATCGAGGCTGTGTCTTCAGAGTGTTGCGTGTCCAGCAGATTGTCCATGGAGTAATCCTCATCGGAGCTCACCTCTGAGTCACTACCACAGCGGAACCCATAGCCTAGGGAACAAATTAATTATAGCATCAATTACATATAAAACAACTAGGACATGCAGAATGACATACAGTATGAGGCACCCAAGATAAAAAAAACACTTTATTTGAAGGCTACAACCATAGGGACTTTAATGCATTTAAATAATAACGCTTTAGTATTTATAATACTAGCATTTGCAAGAAGATATAAGTTTTTATGAAGTAAATATATTTTCATGCATATTTGCCTATTTCACTTTGTATCTTTCATAGAATTGGTACAGTATATAATCATAGAGTCATAGAATATATGACACACTTAACTAGGCTTCTGCATTATTTGATACTAATGCTGCACACCTTTGTTATAAATGATCAACATTAGTGGCCTTTGTCATTTTGTAAATACCGACTTTTAGCTGTTCATAAATATGTTCTTTAATACTTTTGTATATATTAAATTCCTTATTTAATTTTTTTGTTTTATATAAAAAAAAACTAAATTATGTTAAAACTTAAAAAGTAACTATTATTGAAGTGACAGCTTAAAAGTTTCACCTTTGTCTAAAGGTATTCGCCGTATTTTAGGCCGAGGGCCCCAGCGGAACACGTTCATGTTGGGGTCCACCAGCAATTTGCAGTAGCCAGCCAGTAGACAGGCTAAGTCTTTAGCAGCTACTGAATCCATTAGTAAGGCCAGGGGCTGCACACAGAAAAACAAACAAGACACATAACAGATCATTTTGTATGCACAAGCATCCTGAGTATAGATTTATATGAATGCATCACCACAGGTGCACACATCATATTATTAAATCTGAAATACAGACAAACCCTTGCACCTGTAGTGTTGCAAACTTGCAGCAAATGTGCTTACTTTTTCTGCTTCTGTTTGCACAAAAGTGTGTGTGTGTGTTTACTCACCTGTATGTCATGCAGATAGATCTTTAGCATGCTGACTCGGTCAGACTCAGAAAGAACTTCTACACGGGTGATGTAATGGAAGTCTATGATGGTGGAGATCATGTTGAGCTTGTGGTTTAAGATCTGACTGACACCATATCGAGCTCCAACCAGCAGACTCACCAATGACTCTCTGTCCTGCAACTGAGACACACACACAGACACACACGAATAAGCACATTGAATAATAACAACAACAACAACAACAACAACAACAACAACAACCTGACAAACTTGTTATTTATCTGTCCAGTTGTTTATTTGCATTAAATTATAATAATGATAAAACACTGATAATGTATGAATACAGTGGTGTTATGTAAGTCTCTGTGTTTATTCAAACATTTTCCAAAGCTCTCCTGATGGCAGTATAGAGTTATTTGTAGATTTTTGAAGAACAGGGTTTTTAATTCTAAAAATTTGTATTCTAAAAGTATTTCTAGATCCACACTCCTTACTCCTATGTGTCTTTACTGATCAATTACATCTGGGTAAGTGAACAATTGTGTAAATGTAGTTTTTAAATTCACTGGGTGAAGTGGATGAATGGGTGGGTAGGATGGGATGGATGGTTGGATGTAATTATTTTTGACTTTTTTAAATGTATATGTTTATTTGCATTTATTCTATTGACATATTATTTTTACCAGCACAAACAAACTGACTACATTTAGATGCCTGTAACGTTGGCATAGTACTTCATGTTAATGTAAAGAGAAAATTATATTTGTCCATTTGCAATGACAGTCAAACACTGTAAAAGATAGCTGATAATGTTATGATACAACACCAAAAATATTTTAAATATATTATATTTTCCAATGAGTCACTGTTAAGATCAAAAATAAATTTTGGACAAATCCTTCATACATACATTTTGAAGGGATTTTCCATGCAAGGAATGAATAGTACATGCTTTAATCATGAAGAGCAACAGAGAGGTGAAGATTAAGCCTGAAGCTGGCAGATTTTGTTTATGGTTTGAGTGGAAAGTAGCAGATGGAGAAAGTGCTCTCACCAGCATGGTGGCATTGTAGGTTCTCCCACTGTATGAAATCAGCTCTGCCATCTGAGTTAGATATGCCAACCTGGCCTGAGACACAGAGATCACCTGAGAGAGAGACACACACACACACACACACACACACACACACACACACACAAAGAGAGAGATTATTTTTATTACTTTTAATTATAAACTTATAATTATTTATTTTATATTTGCCATCACTGATACATGTGCTCCGTTTTGAAAACAAAGCATATTATGCAGTTGTACTTTCAACAGCATGTCTCAAAATTAAGGAAACAACCACAGAGAATAAAAACAATTCATAACAAGCTGTGTCATCAACATAGCAAACATCTTGAATGCCACCATCATGGATTAAACCTATTTTTTTTTACAAATGGGAAGGTAGGTGTGTGACATCAAACTGGTGGAGAAATTTCATGGATTAATTACTGTGACTGACAACAACCAAATAATTGTATGGAGCCCTGCTGATGTCATGGTGTAAAATAAAAATAATGCATGGTCATTATTAGTCATGTGAACAAGATAATAAAATATGGGAGACTGCAATGTATGCCATGACTTATGGAAGTACAATTTCTTCATCGAGTTGTGGCAACGCATTATTTTCATTTTTACAGCATGTCACCAGCACAGCTCCATACAAATTTTCATTCAAAATATGTGCTGGTTTGGTCAAAGGTTAAACGGTTAACTGAAAGCTACAAAAAAAGAGACCTCATAAACACACACACACACACACACACACACACACACACACACACACACACACATACTTTCTGCCGAGGCTCCAGCAGTGATTGAATCTTCTTCATGTGACCTGCAAGAGCTTTTCTCAGATCTTTCTCCCTCATGTTCCTCAGTAATGTAGGTGAAATGAAGCTTTCCAACCCAAACTCCTTACTGAAATGACACAAAGACACACATGTGCATTTTGCTATTAGATTAATAATATTTCAGTGTGAGAATGTGTGTGTGTGTGTGTGTGTGTGTGTGTGTGTGTGTGTGTCAGAATGAGAAATCTCACGTGATGCTCTTCACAGATGTCCTGGTGGTTTGTCCACAGCTGGCCATCCTTTCATGCATATGCAGCACTGCTAGGCGTAAAGCAGTGTTACACTTCATCTCTACTGCAAACCGCTCCTGCAACACATCCCCTACACTCTGCTCACACACACACATACACACACACTTGTGAGGACCAGCAAAATGGCAAAAACATTTTCTAAGCGTCTCACACACATACTGACATCGTGGTCGTAATTTGGTGGAGGGGCAGGGGGGACATGTCCCCTGTACTTTTTGAAAAGGCAGTTTTGGTCTACTGCAGTTTTTACCTTCCAAAAACAATAATATAATCAAGCACTAGGACCAAGCAGAAAACTGCCGCTCAAGCTGAAGCCTGTTTCCCTTTAGATCATCCAGAAGCTCATCAGTTGGTGCTGCCATTTCTTACTAACATGTGATTGGCTGTGTCTGAAAGCTTTGGATGAGTTATGTTGAAATGTTAATAGTTAACCCTTCTGTGGTTGAAAGAGTTTGAGTTTTATTAAATGTTCAATTTAATAATTTTGTAATATTTAAATCATGTATTAATATTTATTACTATTGATACATATTATTGATAACAATATGCTATTATTTACAATAATATGTTAATATTATTATTAATAATAATATTAATAGCCAATAAAATTCCTCCCAATAACAATGTTGCACAGCATTTTACTGCCTTTTTTTGTAAACAAAACATTTGCAATTATTATTTTATTGAGAGGAAACATTAAAAAACTGACTTTTGAGAGTGTGCATGTCACAGAATGTTACTGTGTGAACTAACAGTCCACATTCACAGATACACTGTGAATTCAGAGTAACTGCTTCAACAGTTCTCTGCACACACACCTGCTGGAAGAGGTATTCAAAGGCGACTGGATCATCGTGCAGCAGATCAACAGGGTCTCGAGGAATGAAACACACTCGGAACAGACATCTGTAATCATGCGAGTCCTTCTTCTGCACCACCTGAGAATGGACACATTTATTAGAGATTACTGGTTTTAAAGCAAAACTTGATTAATCAGTATGTATAAACATACTGTGTATCACCTGTATAACATATTGTTA
>BRDA01001289.1:73483-82555 GCA_036984385.1 Crenuchus spilurus | reverse complement strand
ACACTGACATCTCCCACTGTAGGATTGATGGATTGTGTGGATATTTTGGTGAGGCTGGCAGTGTGAATATTAGCTTGCATGTAGAAATATTCATATTAAAAAAAACAGGTCTATGACAGGGAGTGAGAGGTAATTTAGTGACATTTTTTAATGTAACTGAAGAATGATGACATGACTTCAATGGTCTATGAATAGTTACAGCAAAACAGTGATACAAAAAAAGTCACTCATGTATATCTTTCAGCAGTATATGGTCAAATCATGTTCCCAGAAAAGTTATTGTTTCATATAGAACAAATTCAAGACACAATTTAAGATTCTTCCGGATAGATAATGTTTAAGAGATAAGAATGTTATTTATGTGAATGTTGTTAGTGATCTGTAAGCACATCAGGGAGTGATACCAACTTGACGGGGGGTTTATTATTTTTCCTATGTCAAGTGAATTCATTCTATCCCATTAATAAAACCTGACATGTGGACATGTCTGCACATGGATGTGCAGATACTTAGAGAATGCTTTGAGGTGAGAAAAATGAGTGGAAGGTGTGCTGTGCTGATACTGTGGTTAACTGTTGAATCAGTTCTACGTTTGCTTTATTTCACACTGATGCTTTGAACATTTGCATCAGTATTCATGCATCAGTTTGGATGCAGTGTGCATAAATGCCTATAGATGGCATTGGCTATGAAAAGCTTCAGTGTTTTCTGTTATTTGTACAGTGATCTTTGCAGCTATACTTTAACGCAGAAGCACAAATGGATGCAGCACGTATGCTTTTAAATTAGGCATAAGGTGTATTTAATCTTTATGCCTAATGAGTGTGAATGGACAAATGTCTACATGACAAAACATTACAGTAAAGCAAAAAACTATACATATTTATAATCTGATTCAATACACAAAGTACCTTAATACTGAAGATCAGCTGATCTGTGAACTGAACATACTAAGGTGCATTTTTTTTGGCCAATGTGATTTGCACACAACAAAATTTAACTTCCACATTTAATCTATCTGTACAGTGAAACACACACACACACACACACACACACACAAGTGAATACCCTAGGCTGTGAGAACATGTGCTGAAGTAGTGCACAGCCCTATCAACAACACCCAGGGAGCAGGTGAGGATTAAGTGCCTTGGTCAAGGGTACTACAGTCATGACCTGCCCGTGGATCGAACCGGTGACCTTTCTGGTCACAAGACTAGATCCCCAAATACAAGACCACCTTAATGACATAACTGCTTTTTTTGGCTTTTTTAAAAGGTCTGTTTCTTTATACTGATTAATGTCAATGATCACTACACTTAGTTTCAAATACTGCAGTGAAGTCACTTCATTTTTATTTGAGGTATTATTCAGATGTTATGTAGTGGTATACATTATGAATGAATAACTTTTGGGGCTTTGTGGCCTAATAAAACAGTTATTACTGCAAAATAACTTTACTAATATTGCAAATACACGGATTTCATTTCTTTCTAACAATGCAAAGTAGCCTGGTAATTACTCTTAGCTCAGAATGAGCTGTTACTGCTAAGACATGAATTTAAAAAGAAGTGGCAAAACCATTACAGCAAAAAAAGGAAAATTAACACAAATACACATTTTTTAACATTCCAAGTTTTTGTACAAGGCTTACAGTTTGCTACACATTTGACACGGTAACAGTACACCCACCTGAAATATAAAGATTAGCCCTCATTATCTCACTGCACTGGTCTCACATGATAGCAAGATCTTGTTGAGAGTGATCTTAAAATAAATCCAGTCTAAGCTGGATGGAGAGATTGCTCAAGAACAAGCTGGATTTAGACCAAGAAGAGGCACTCGGGATCAGATCACAAACCTCTGGATCATCTTTGAGAAAGCAAGAGAAAGGAATCAGGAACTGTATTTCTGTTTTATTGATCTCACAAAGGCATTCGACATGGTACAACATGACCAATTGTGGATAACCATGTTGGAGATGGGTTTTCCCTCACACCTGATTCAGCTGCTGAGAAATTTGTACAGTCAGCAGCGTGCAGCTGTCAGGACCACCAGTCACATGGATCATGTGTTAGCATGGATCAGTGTCAGACAGAGTCTGACAAGGATGTAACTTCTCACCATGTCTATTCATTATCTTAGTAGAACAAGTGTAAAGTATTATTTCACAGATTTATGGGAGGATTCAGGATTGGTGGAAGGACTATTAATCTCAGATATGGAGATGCCATCTACAACAGGAGCTGGTGTGTCACACTGAAAAAGTTGTGAAGGAATATAACATGCAGATCAATGCAGCTAAAACAAACGTGATGATGAACACTGAAGATATACTGAACATCACAGTGGAAGGAAGAAGTTTGCAGAAAGTGGACTCTTTCATATATTTGCTATATAGAGTCACAAAGGCTGTGGACTGTGCCAGTGAAGCGAAGAATGGCCAAGGGCATGTTGGTGATGGCCAAATTGACAAAGATGTGGAAAAGCAAGTCAATTAGCACCAACACCAAACTAAGACTGATGAAAGCCTTGGTCTGGCCAGTAGCTACATATGGATGTGAAGCCTGGACACTGAAGAAAGAGGAAGAAAGACGTATTCAGGCTTTTTTGAACAAGTGCATCAGAAAGTTGCTGAAGATCTCATATATGAAGATGATGACCACTGTGCAAGTCTATGAGATGCCAGAACTGAAAAAGAGTTACTGATACACGTTAAATCCTGCAAGTTATGTTATTTTGGTCATGTGATGAGGCAGCACATGAGAACATTGAAGGAGGTGTTATGACGGGACTTGTGGAGGGAGTCCATAGACATGGAAGACCTGGATGGATAACATCAAGACTTGGATTGGATTATCAGGTGCTGCTAGTCTGCTACAAGCAATGAGAGACAGAGGGAATTGGAGAGTTCTTGTGAGTTGTGAGTGCAGCTGAGCCCACGATCACAAAGTGATGATAGTGTGTGACATGACATGCATTTTTGTTACAACATGATCCTTAAGGTCCAATTATGTACTTTAAAGATTCACTACTTTCACTTTTCAGTAGAAAGAGCACATTTACTAGTGACCCTCCAAAGATTTAATATCCTGACAAAGTTTTTTTCTTCATAATTAAATTTTTTTTCTTCATAATTAATAACTTCATAATTTAATTTTAAAATGTAAACCATCATATACTTTATATTCATTACATGTAAAGTGACTTATTTCAAGCCTTTTTTAATGTTGATGGGACTACTGCAGTGTTCATGACCAGTTTGATTAGAAAGGACATGTTCAGGTGGTTTGCTGTTTACCTGGAGTGACATCCCTGACCAGCAGGGGGAGCTGTGTGGTGAGGGTGAAGCCATGAGAGTCAAGCACAGAGTCTCTGATCACCTCCACCGTCTCCTTCACTGGAAAATGTTGCTGACTGCCATCGTCTGAGCGGCCAGACTTCCTGTCCCCAAGAATACGCTCCCTTTAAGAAAGAACACATCTAAAATCACAAATGTTTTTGCTCTGGTCAGTAGACATGGGTCTGATGTAGTTAACTAGCACTATGCAAACAACATGCCTGAATCATATACCTGTCTCTACTATGCTGTATCTACAGATTTTACACAAACTTTTGCCGTACTCATCATTAAGATGTTAACAAAGTCATTCACAGATGTTTGATGTGAAATATTCAATTTTAGTAAAACCTACTGAGTCAGAATTGTTCAATGGTAGTGACAGGAACCAGCCCTTCCATGTCTCTAAAATTCTAATACAGTGCCACATCAAAACACTTAAACATTGTGAAAAAGTTAATTGTTCATAATTTAAATCAAAAAGAGAAACTGACATTTTATATTTATTACACATAAAATTTCAGATTCCCACTTACGAACACAAACTGACTTTTTCTTCAATATTGTAATTTTTGGAGATGCAATAGTAATTTATCTTATAGAAAAACATACCAATTTACCTTATAGAAGACGGTTTCAGGAAATGCTTACAAATACATTGCCTGGTGCCTGAGATACTCACAAAAGTTTTGAGATTTCAGCCTAAAATATACTTTAAGCTACCCTGTAATCACGCTAACATGAAACATGGATAGCAAAATCCTGAGTTGATCCAGCCTCACCTAAATATCTCGGACTCAGTTGTGATATCTGTGAAATATTTTGAGGTAATTGTCTTTAACTACATCAGCTGTTCATTTTAATTTACCATACCAAACTGTGTCTTGTTATGCGAACTATGATTGATTTTCTTTTGTACAGGCTTTTTGTGTTATACAGTTACTCAGATGTTCACTTTTTATAGAATGTAATAAGTAATCCCATTAACATTTTTGAGAATAATCCATATTTTTGTGGTCGCAGTAGATCGATAAATGCAAGGTGTTGTAAGGCAAAATATTTTCCTTATTGTTGATTTGCCACCATATTACCATGATAAACATTACATATACAATGAAAAATTTTCATGAATGTTCACTGTTCTTTTGATCAAACAAAGTGATTATATTTGCTTTGTTGACAATATGAATCCTGGTTCCCATCACCACCATTACAAAGCTATTTGAAGTACATGTCTACAATGCACCACTTCACATCCAAAGTTTTTGTTTCCATCTAGGATCAAATTATGCAGACATTTTGAAAACCTTTTCCAGAATTTCCCAGACACATTCTATCATACTGTTATCAATAAAAATGAACAAAAGCACATTGTATAGCTGAAAACAATACCAGCCGTCACTGTGAAACAGGAATTTTGGCCATAATTTTATCCATTTTGTCCAAACAGATTGAGAAAATGTATGACTGTGTAGGCATACAGTTTGAACAATGCTTTATGAAGATCATGAACAATGTCCTTCTCATTAGGGGCTCAAGACATTTGCCTACATTTAAATTTGTGATATGTACTTGTTTGAGTTATTATATAACTATATGGTGCATGATGAGTAACCGAACAAGAGTGTTTGCCCCTAAAGGTATGATGTGTGATGTAAAGGCATGTGTGCATATTTCACAGAAGACAGCACTGTCAGCAGCTGGGTCACTGCATAGTGAAACCCAGTGAACCCAGCAATCAGCAAGCTACATTGCTGGTTAAGGTGAAAAGATAAATGCAACCACAATGAACAAAACAAATACAACAGATAAAGCTGAAAGCAGATTTGTCAAATTATTAGCACTGTGTACTGTAGTAGAGCAAACAGAAGCAAAAGTAAATAGAGCAGGACTCTATGACTATGTTTACACAGTAGGGTCAACTGTTCATGACAGATTTTTCTTTTTTTGAGTCACGATTTTAATAAACTTTACATGCAGGAACAGGTAGCAAGATTAAATGAGAAACATGGAATTTTACATTTTGTAGCTCTTTTGAATTTTTATTCTAAATATTACAATAATTATATTAGTACATCTTAAAATATGTTAAAATAATGTGTACATTTGTGAGGAAATGTGTGGACCCAGACTAATGTCCTTTTGGATTTCAAAGGTTAAGGAAAACATGAGATGTCATATTGGATCATTTTCCTCACTAAATAAATAACCAAGTATAATATTTGTGTCTCATTTGTTTAACTGGGTTCTCTTTTATCTACTTTTAGGACTCGTGTGAACATCTGATGATGTTTTAGGTCATATTTATGCAGAAATATAGAACATTCTAAAGGGTTCACAAACTTTCAAGCACCACTTTATTATTTACTTGGGCTGATCTGTATGCCAAATTTAATGATGTAAGTAAGATGAGTTAGATAACTGCGTTGTTCTTTTGGGAATCAAAAGTGATTCTATGGCATCGCTCAAAGAATCCTTTGTAGCACCTATATTTTTAAGGTGTATATTTTATATTTACTACACATATAGTGACATATTTCAAACCTTCTTTGTTTTAATGCTGATATTGTTTAAATAATCATTTACTCAAATTTCAAATTAAATATTGTTATAACTTGGATTTCTGATTTTGACAAGCTACAGTTGCTATAAAAAGTATACATGGCCCTGTTTTTTTTCATTTAAAGAAGATCAATCATTTTGGAATCTTTTTCCATTTTTAATGTGACCTATAATCTGTACAATTAAAAAACAGACTGAATTCATTTAGAGGGGACAAATAAAATAAAAAACTAAAATAATTGTTGCATGAATATGCAAACCCTCTTATATTTGGGGTGTGTGGCTCTGTTCAGAATCAAGTAATAACATTCAAACTGATGGTAAATAGTAGATAATACACAACTGCCATCATTTAAAGTAATTCTAATTAACCCCAAATAAAGTTCAGCTGTTCTAGTAGAATTTTTCTGATATTTACTCAACTAACAGCAAAAACTCTGAACCACAAATAGCTCATAAAGCATCAAAGGGATCTCATTGTTGAAAGGCATCAGTCAGCAAGGGGTAAATCATTAGGTACAGAGCAAGGAGTAAAACATTCTCAAAGTATTAGAAATGCCATGGAACACAGTGCAAATGGTCATCAAGAAGTTGATATAATTTGGCCCAACAGTGACATTACCAAGAACTACTTGTACAAGTACTGGTTGTGTAGTACATGTGACAAGAATCTCATATATTCTTCATGTGTCTGGGCTGTGGGTAGGGAGGCAAGGCGGAAACACTTACGTACAGCGAAAAACATCCAAGCTCAGCTGTGTTTTGTCAAAATCATGTGGAGAAAACATGTTATGGTCTGATGAGACCAAGGTTGAACATTTTGGACATAAAAGGTATGTTTGGTGCAAATCCAACCCTGAGCATTACCAAAACAACACCATACCTACATTCAAGCATGGTGGAGGCAGCATTATGCTTTGGGGAGGTTTTTCTGCAGCTGGAATAAGGGGTTTAGTCAAGGAGGAGGGAATTTTGAATAGTTCCAAATATCAGTCCATTTTGGCACAAAACATTCAGGTATCTGCTACAAGCTAAAGATAAAGAGGAAATTTTCCTTTCAGCATCACAATGTCCCATAATATACCTCCACATCAACAAAAGAATGGCTTTGCCAAAAGAAAGTGAAAGCCCAGCCAGAGCCCAGATCTGAATACAGTTGGAATTGTATGGGTTGACCTCAGGAGGGCTACACACAGGAGATGCCCTTATATCAAGAGTGGGCCAAGATTGCCAAGTCAAGATGTGCCATGCTGATAGACTCCTACCCAAAAAGTCATAAATGCCATCATAAATTCAACAAAGTATTACTTTTAGGGTGTGCATATTTATGCAACAACTATTTTAGTTAGTTTAGTCACCACTAACGGAGGGATTTGTACAGGGTATATATAAAAAATAAAATAAACAAAATCAAAACAATAAAAAAACAATTGCATTTGTTGACTTATAGTTGGGTCCAAATTTTGCTTATTAAATAGAATCATTCTGTGACCAGAAATGGTTATAAATTGATTATTACAGTTTGTTTAGTATGTTTATGCTCAGGTGCCACTTGTATAACACTTATCACTCTTAAGTTGAATGCTTAAGGGATTCATTTAAAAACTGAACTGCTGAAGCTTAAACTTTAGAGTTTAATGCTGTTCACGTTTCTGGATTAAAATAAAACATTCAACTTAAATATGTTCCTTAACTTACTTAAGGTACAGGGAACATTTAAGGCCAAAATGTATGTTTTATGGATGTGACTGCTGGTGTATCGTTTAGAATATTTCAATCTATAAAGTATAAATTACTGAGTCATTTGTAATTGAGTGAATTATTACTAAGACACAAGATATTACCAGCAGTGTATGCGTGAATGAACTTTACCTGCTGAGGGAGTCCCGTGAGCGACGCAGCCATCTCCCCACAACCTGCTCCACCCGACAAACCCTACGTGGGGAACGGCTTCTGCTCCTCTCTCTCTCCTCCATCTAACTGTGAGAGCGACAGCAACAGAGAGAGAGAGAGAGAGAGAGAGAGAGAGAGAGAGAGAGAGAGAGAGAGAGAGAGAGAGAGAGAGAGAGAGAGAGAGAGAGAGAGAGAGTGTTACGTAGTGTGTAAACACAGTCACCTGTGAGGTCCTTTCTTTCTGTTATATACTGAAGACATTCAAGTTTGAGGTCAAAAGATGATTATTAGACAACAGATCAAAATTCCAGTTTTTTACTTCCAATATACCAGTTATTAAATACTCATTATGATGTGTTGAACAATGTAAAACATGGCCCCTTTGGTGGCAGACGAGTCAGATTTTAAGTAAATTAAAATCAGAAATACAGTAGATTGTGTATCCCTTGCTTGCAATATCTATCTTCTTCTCTGTCTTTACTGCAGCTTCTCTCAGTTGTGATTTGTTTTGCTGGGCTTCAGTCACCTCATCTGGATGTGAAATGCATGTTCAGTTGGGTTGGTATTGTGACTGACTTGGCTAGTTTAAAACCTTCCACTTTTCCCCCCTTGTCTTGATTCATTATTTATTGAACCATTTAAAGTTTTTCAAACAAACAGTAATCACTTTCCAAAAAATGCATTAAAAAGAGTTTGTAGAATTATTTTCATTTCATTTTGGCCCATAAAAAGTCTGTTGTTTTGTGTTATTTTGCTGCAGGATGAAGTTTCTTGTTACCATCATGAGTTACATCATTAAGGATTAATGAGCCAATTCCAGAAGCAAGCCCAAACCATAAAGATAATTAGACCATTATATATGTTTTTTTTAATCTTCTGTTCACACTTTAGCCTTTCAGTTCACTTTGGTAGATGTTAATCTTTCCAGCAGTTTATAAAACTCCTTTCCACAACTTCAGTATCTCATCTCTGGCCTTCTGATTTTAACTGCAGAGGGGTTGATTCCATCTTGTGTTAAGGCCTCTTCAAATGGTGTGTTGTGAACACCTTCACTCCTACCCTGTACAGTTTGCTGATAATGTCCCTGCTGTTGTTTTAGAGCTTTTTAACAGCTTTCACAATAAACTCTTCATCAACTGCTGTCATTTTCCTTAGATGACCTTTTGGATCGCTCCAATACTTGTACAGTGGCTTGATTTGACCTCTTTTGTTAGCTTACTTTTTTTTTCTTTTTTAGCAACAAAATGCAGTTTTTAAAAATGGCTCAAACCGAGCGCGAG
>BRDA01001289.1:63483-70983 GCA_036984385.1 Crenuchus spilurus | reverse complement strand
AGAAGCGCAGAGAGAAACTGAAAAGCAGAAAGAAAGAGCTCATTCATGATTATCACATAAAAAACCTCACATAGCTTCCTTCCTTTAGTGTTTGCTCAGTGTCATGGTGGCTGACAACATCATCATTTTCAAGTGTCAGACCAAACAGTCTGCTCTGAAGAACAGAGAGAGCTTCTTACATGAGAACTTCTATTGAAGCAAATCTTTTAACATCATAAACAAACATGGAACACCCTCTTATTCTGATATTCACTCATCTCCTTCAAAACACAGCTTAAATCATGCCTCTTTTCTCACTCCTTTCTTTCTCTAATTCACTCCTGAAGATGCCATGCTTGTTTGTCTTTGTTTAATCCCTTAGTTTAGGAGCAATTGTAAAAAAAATATATATATATATTTTTTTATCCAGAGTCTTTAGCTCCCTGCATGATGAATCCAGTGTGTAGGACCATAACATTACTCAGTCTCATTCATATTTCTTATTACCGAGGACACATTGTTGGAAGTGGGCTTTGTACATACATCAGTGACATTATTCTTAAACCTCTGCATGATCAAATCACATGGCTGGACATTGCCATTAATTTCCTACAACAGTGCTGGTGTAAACACTATTCCAGTTCATGTGTGATGTTATATCAAGTAAAAATGTGTATATAAGGATTTAAATTTGATATAAAATCATATTTACATATCTGTAAAAGAGGTGGGAGGGGTGAGATGCCAGCAAGGCAGACGCACAATGCCAAATGACCTGGCAACAGTGCCAACATCACACCTGATTTTTTATATACCTGGTATATTAATTACATCAGAATATTTATCATTATATGTTCACATTTACAACCTGTGTTAACATTTTGCGTCTTTAAAATGTTTTATTGACCATCATTATGTTTTTTATAGTTAATTTAATTTAATTTAATTTTATTTTTGGAAGGGAGGGTGGTAGGTGTTCAATATGGTATATTGAAGTAAAAATAATTATCAGGTCACTATAAACATGGAAATATTTATAAAGGCAACATCTAAACAAAAAATAGAAACAAATAGTCTAAGACTCCCAGTGGTTAATACCCCCTTTGTAGACAATATGTATATCAGTTAGTAACTGCTGTAGTTACTACAAATTTTATAAGAGGTTTGTAGTAACTACAGCCGTTACAAACTGATATAGATGATTTAACAATTTTTGATCTGCTGTTTATGTTGCACTGAGTTATGAAACATGCTATATGAACATTCAATAATGTTTTTATGTACTGCTGTAAGAAAACAGAAGAAACCTTGAACACGGTAAATGACCTGCGAAACATCTGCAGGAATTATCCAGCTGATAAACATTATTAATCCAGTCTGTAATCAGAACACAAAACCCCAAACAGTGCCAGTCAGGCCTCACTCCAATCCCTCCTCCTTACTCTCTCACTCTCACTCTCTCACACACAGACTTTCTTCTCATTGCCTTTTGAAACAATTGAGATATTTCTGTACACATTCACCTCTGGTTAACTTCAGGCCCATTAACAAGAGTATGACAAATGTATGTGTATGGGGGGTATTAGAGGATTAAAGAGCACTCCCTGGGAGAGTCCACAGGGCGCCACTTCGTCACCCGTGCTGATCCAGATTGATCCGGATAGAGCGGATCTGAGACAGGCAGCTGCTGTCACTCACTCAATTGCTGATTGCTATCCTACATCATAATGAAGGAATCCACATTTCTAAGAGTTTGTGTGCATTTCAGTGAGAGAGTGTGCTACATGCAGCATAAGTCAAGCTCCCTCTGAAAAGCAATGCAAGCATGTGTGTCTGAAGTTCACTTCTTCAGATTTGCACTGAAATTATGTAGCTAACAAATAACTGAAGCTTATGGCCATCAGTTAGCACTGTGCAAACCACAGGCCTAAATCACACACTTTAATACCCTGGACAAAACGTCACTTTCAAGATGGTAGCTACTTTAGATAACAGTATGTCACTGTGGGACAAACCATATAAGCAAATCTCTTCTGGTGGGAAGAAGCAAATATGCGATATAAAGTCATGTAAAAGACAAAGTACACCCATATTGAATTCCATGGTTTTACATATGAGGACATATGAAAAATAATCTGGCCTTTAGCAGGTCTTAAAATTAGATAAATACAAGCTCAGATGAACAACAACAGATTCCACCGTGTCATTATTTATTTAACAACAATGAATTACTGTCATTATAGAAATTGATGAAATTTGCTTTGTTGCTCAATAGATGCATCAATCTTGAAACTGCTGACCATCTTTGAGTGTGATTTAAGCATACAGACTGTACAGCGCTGATCTGCGGTTTTTATTTGTTAGCTACATTAGTGGTTATCTTAAAACAACACTCAAGGTCTAAAAGAACATTTGGTTCTCATAGTTTAAGCGCTGGATGAGGGAGAAGTGGGCAGGCATTAAGGCCTATCTGACTCCGACATGGGCCAAATCATTACTGCCAAATGACAGCAAAGCTTGTGGGGTGCTCGTGGTCAGCAATTGTGAGCACCTTCTCACAGTGGCCTTCCCATATATGAACATGGACAGAACTACATCAGATAACTAAATATAGTATTTAGAACCATTTTGAAGATGAATTTTTAGTGTAATTTGGCATAAAATTTGTCCAATGGACTTATAAAATCAACTTCCAATGCAGTGGAGCCTCTGTTTTCATCATTAATTCATTCTAAACAGATCTAAAGTGCCTAAAAATGACCAAAACGAAGGATAACTGAAGCAATATTTCCCATACGAAATAATGTAAATCCATTTCATCTGTTCCAAACACTACAACATATTAAAAATATATTTTATTTAGAATAACTATAGTTTTACATACTAAACACAATGAAAAATAAAAGACTAATTAAATGGATACATGAACATTTAACATCACTCTAATGGGTTTACACTCTGTTTTAGAGTGCACTAGTGTGGTCCAGTTGCCAGTGTTTGTTTTGTACACTCGTTCTCAGCTGCTATTTCATTTTGCACCCGTTTTCAGGTAGTATTGCTGTGCGCAATTATTTTAGTGTGATGTGTTTTAGTTTGTTTTGAGCATTATTATTTTGGCTTTTTTTGTTTTTTGAGCCAGAATGAGCAAGAGACGTGTGGGCACATGCTTTGTTTTCACAAAATTAGCAGCGACACAGAAGAAAACAAGATGGATGAATGATAACTGTGACAAAATTTCTCAAAAAATATTTTGAAGATAACCAAATTGTACGATAACTAGGGCAAACAATAACATGGTTATTTTACAAGGTACTATTGCATTTGTTAACTACATTATATTTACAGTTCTAATGCAAAATTAAAGAAGCACATTTTGATCACCACTCAAGTTATCAACAACATGTGAGTTAGGGGAACAGAACATGCAAATCTGAGTCATCATTTCCCTTTTATTTGCCGACCATTTTCCAAACTCATAGTTTAACCTTTTAAATTAGATTAAAACTATATGTTTGCATATGAAAATACACCTTTCCTTCAGAGAATGGAATTAGACTATAAATAGTAGAAGACAAAGGGAGTGCACAGCAGTGTGCTGTTCTGAGTATGGGTCACATCACTGAACACCTGTGCGAGTGTGCATTTTTATATGTGTTGCTGAGTCAGTAAAGGCCCTGGTGTCCTTGTGGACTCATTAAGTTGTCTGAGGTGACACTTTAAAGGTACAACACCAAATGCTTCATCCATTAATACATGAGCTCCCTTCTTTTCTACTGCAGTCATGATTGACACAACACACACACACACACACACACACACACACACTTTACCAGCCTACAGTAGCTTGAGCAGCAGATCCCTCTGATCCGTCATAATCACAACTAAAGTCTATTACAGGCACTGCAGTTACAGTTACTCTCTCAAACTCAAACTATCACAATCACAGCTCTGCTCACTAACACATACTCAACAAATGAGCTCTGTCATAACTGTCTGCAGTCACTGATACATGCTCTGCATCTCACTCGCAAAAATTCGCTCACTAAAAAGCATTAGCAAACTGCATGTGTCTTTAGCAATCATCCTGTATCACCCTAAATCCTAAGATTATACAAAAATTAGTAAAAACAAATATGTAGTTTTTCTTCATATTGATACGTTTTATAAAAAAAATAAAATAAACAAACTGATGTACAATGAAAAATGTTGCTTACCTACTGTCTCTCTCTCATCACATATTCATGCTACAACTTCAGATACTTTTTAAATATAATTAAGAATTGTTTTTACAGTTAGTGTCAGTAATATGTAGGGGTGCACTGATCACAAATATTTTTGGCTTATTTCAGTGTCACAACAGCCAAATAAGCCAATAGCCAATTTCTGCTTAGCCATTCCATACTGCAGACTAAATGAGCACACATGCACAATCCCAGTATAACTATTTATTTGGTTTTTTTTTTATGGGCCAAAATGGCTTTTTAAGTTCATTAGCAAAAAAAGAACCCCAATTTTTTATGTATATAAAATTGATCAAATCAAGATATACTAAAATTATATACCGATTTGTAGTAAAACATTAGTGTTACAGTAAAAAAAAATCACCTGCTATTTAGCCTAAAAATCATGCATAGTCATGCCATGACACGTGGAATAGAATAGAATAAAATAGAAGTTCACCTACATGGAATTCTAACAAAGTATATTCAGGCTAAAAATAGGAAAGTAACATCTGGCATCATCTATGGCACAAAAAATTTGCCCACAAAAAAAGAAGAAGAAAAATAATTCTTCATATTTATCAAATGTGGGCCAATAACAGCCAGTGTGATAACTGCTGAACTGATGAATGAAAAAACATAAATTGGCAATTTCATGAATTCTCACCAAAGATCTGATGACTGGCTGATTCCGACTGTGCATGTAACAAATCTTTAGTTGGAATATACAGCAGAGGACACATTCTGGCCCAAGGAAATATAATTGACAACTCATTTACAATTTTGTGAAAATGACAAAAAAAGAGAAACTACAAGAGTCAGTCTATGCTAGCATTCAAACATTTTCAACAACATTAAGTGCTGATATGATGATAAATGCATAAAACATTCTAACATATATGTCCTGTTCAACTTCAGTTGTTTGCATGGGATTTTAAACTTTAGACAGAATAAAAATAAAAATAATGCATTTTACACAGCATCATTGTAATGTTCTTGCACAGAATAATGATCAGAGCTTTCTGGTTAAAAATGGATCAAATTAACCCAAAAAAAATCCATACTATTTACATCTCGAGGCTGATACAGCATCCTATAAATAGATCGTTACAGTACACTTATTGACCACTTCATTAGCTACACATATCAATACAATATGCCATCATTGCACACTTTATCAACTCCACTGAGCATACAGGTGTTTTTTGCAGCTCTACAATTACAGACTGTAGTGCATCTGTTTCTCTGTATACTTTGTTAGATTCCTTTCACCCTGTTCTTCCTGTTGGTCTTTGTATCTTGTTGGTCCACCTTATTGATGTAAAGTCAGAGACAGGAGCTCATCTATTGTTGAATAGTTTGTTTTGATTATCTTCTAGTCCTTGATTGGTAGTCACAGGATGCTGGTGTAGTATTTTCTCTCCAGAAGTGACACTGAGGTGTTTAAAAACATCAGCTGCTCTGCTGTGTCTGATCCACACACTAACGCACCACCACCACATCAGTGTCAATGCAGTGCTGAGAATGATCCACCGCCCAAATAACAGCTGCTCTGTGTGGGTCCTGATCATTGAAGAACAGGGTGAAAGGAGGATAACACTGTATGAGGAGAAACTACAGCCTGTAATTGTAGAATTAAAGTGCACCTGTATGGACAGTAGAGCTGATAAAATGGATAATGAGTGTAGATACAAAGTATGTGTACCTAATGAAGTGGCCAGTGAGTGTGCTTTTAATACTGAAATATTGACTAAAACTAGCTTTTGTTTTCTCGATGTAGTTGTACATAACACAGAATACTGAATTAGAAAGTGCATCCAAACTGTATTTAACATTCCATTATATTCTGTCATAGATGACTACTAATGAAAACAACTGCTTTGCACTGTTCATGACATAACAGGAAGAACTTATGGGTCATTCATTTTATTTTAAGCTGAACAAATTGCTTGACGTTTTGGCACTGAAACTGCTGGAGAAATGCACCAGTGTTTCTATTTTATCTCTTACTGCATCCTACAGAAACTCTATACCTGGTAAACTATACTGCAGAGCTGCACAGCTCTCTCCCATGAGAACTGGGCATCATCTGGCACTGTTTCTGTCTTAGCACAGATAACATCTTCATATTGACACTGTGTATAACCTAATAACCCCTTTTTAAGCTGTTTGTACTTTAGCTGTGTGTGTATCAGTGCACTGGTTGCCACCTCTGGTGGTTTTTATTTTTTTTTGCTTCACATATTGATGACTAATTGCTTGGTAAACTTAAATGTTTGCTGCAGAACTCAGCTGACCTATATGGCAGAATACTGTTTGTAACTGACCTAAATGGTAGAAAAATGCATCTTTGAAAGAAACTGCTGTAGCAGAGTGTTTGGAACTACATCTCACTTTACTCTCCATCAATTCTGTGAGAATATTTCTGAAGAATAACCAATATTCAGTGTGTAAACCGAGAGTGACGGCCTGGTCTCCCTGAAGGTCTGACTCTGCAGTGCTTATTACTCCACAGCAGGTTACAAATAAAGAGATCAGAAGAGTGTGTGAAAATGCACCATCTGCAAAAATTTTGGCTGCTTTTGCAGTGCTCCATCTAAGGTATAGTGGTGATCTGTTTGCAATGCAAACAAATGTAATTGAAAGCAAAAATCAATAATAACAACTACATTCAAGAGTTTGAAATCACTGTGTGTGTTCAATAATATAACAGCAAGATGGTGGCGTATAGCTAAATTATTCTAATATACAGTGGAACCTTGGTTTTCTGTTCTAAAGTGCCTGGTGATAATCAAAACTAAACTAACTCAAGAACAAAACAACACTGAACAAAAAATACATTTTATACAGAATAACTATAGTTTTACATACAGAACACAATGAGAAATAAATACAAAAAAAAATAATGAAAAGGATAAACATTTAACATCACTTTTATGGGTTTATACTCTGTTTAAGAGTGTGCCTGTGTGGTCCAGCTGGCATCCTTTGTTTTGTACACCCATTCTCAGCCGCTATTTGTTTTTGCACCAGTTTCAGGTGGTAGCGATGTGAAGCATCGCTTTAGTGCAGGGGTCGGCAACCTTTAACACTCAAAGAGCCATTTGGACCGATTTCCACAGAAAAGAAAACACTGGGAGCCGCAAATGCTTTTTGACATCTAAAATGAAGATAACAATATATATATATAGTTTTACCTTTACACGTTGTATAACAACTATAGTGTGTTGCTTATGAAATCCATGAAGTGCTACAGAGAAAATGAAATTGTATTGATGTAATGAACATATTTAGAACATTT
>BRDA01001289.1:40950-63383 GCA_036984385.1 Crenuchus spilurus | reverse complement strand
AATTTTTTACAGTGATCTTACTCCATAGTTAATGCGACTTCTGCTCCTGAACCTCTGCGAACAGCGTCTGCAAATCAGGGCCGTAGGACGTCACTATCATCATATACCGGCTTTCGGCAAGTCTGACGCCGAAAAATACGTACAAATATATATTTTTATTTTAATATTTCAAGCTCACAATCTTCAAATTTAGAACCACTACAATAAAAAAAGAACGAAAACAAATAAATACAACTTCAATTAAATACTTATAATTTTTTTCCCCAAGCCACACGGAGCCGCAGCGTAAGGATGAAAGAGCCACATGCGGCTCCTGGAGCCGCGGGTGTCCGACCCCTGCTTTAGTGTGACATGTTTTAGTCTGTTTTGAGCGTTACTATTTTGGTGACAGAAAGAATGATGAAAAAGTGGGTAAATGACAAACGCATGAGTAGATACTTTGTTTTTGTAAAATTAGTGGCGAGTCACTTGGGCACGACAACAAAAACTGGGCAGATGAAAGATAAATGGGACAAAATTCCCTGAAAAAAGTTGACGATAACTGAATTGTACAATAACTAGGGCAAACGCTAATCAAGATTCCACTGTACTGGTCTTATGTAACTTCCTATATTTATATAGTTAAGAACAAACAACAGAAATAGACAAATAAATAAAAGAATTAGCATACTGTATGTTAAGAATAATGACACCTTAAGGTGCACATGAAGATTGGTTGAAATTCTGTTAAGAGTAATACCCAAACAGCACTATATTTTAAAAGCTATAATCATGTCGAGATAGAACGTAAATCATAATTTTTTTAATGTATTGCCAACGTGCTTAAAATATTTAGTAAAATGTCCAAAACTATAATTTGCTGTCTGGATGAGACTTTTGAAATAATCAAATGAAATGTGATTCCAAGCTTTTGAATGGGACAATATATTTGTCAGCCAATGAGTACCAATAGCAGAATAGAATAGGAATATTATTTTCCATGGAAAATAATTTGGAAATTTCTCTGTAGCTTCACTTACATTATTTTCTGCATTCTCACAAAATGTAATATAATTTAATATAATGTAAATCTAATAAATTATTAGCAACGGTTATCATTTATGTGGTTCGTATAGTTTTTTTATACATGTTTATCAAATGTAGACCAATAATGGTCTGTGTAAGTGTAAATACAAGAGATTCAACAGAAATGACTACTTACCTGGGTGTATTGTATGCTTTAAAAGCTTCAAAATACAGAAACTCCTCAATCTGGTGGGATCTCACATCCTGGTTTTGTGGATTTGCTGAGGGATACCGGGAATGAGCCTGAACAACCATCAGGACCAATCAGATCTGAGATCTGCAAGGCAGAGTAGGAACATGTTTAAATAAGTGAATATGTGTGAATAGAAAATGCCACTACACAGCACATTAAAAGGCATGATTCTCAAGCTCTGATGAAAATATGATGTAAGGGAAGTTCATTTCTTTCTGGTTGTTTTTTTATCCTGCAGAAACAGCTCTAATAATTCCTTGAAATGGTGAACCACTGGCCTTTCTTTGGTCATGTGATGTACTTTTAACACTGTGCACATCAATAGTAATGTACACTCTGTGACCTAGATCTGTAACTCCTTGAGGTCTTTTCTTGTCCTGTGGATCCCTCCATGAAGCTCTTTCTGAAGGCTTTCTTCTACAAAATATCACCACTGTTGTGAGAAAATGTCACATTTATGGAATGTGAACTTTACAAGAGAAGCAAAATAAACATGATAAACAGGTTTTTTTATTCCCCCAAAATTTCTGAATAATACAATCACCGAGATATAATACCTACTAAAGTGTTACAGTATCTATAACAAAAATAATCATTTTAAATGTGAGAAAATGATTCACTATTGTTCATAGTATTATTATGCTGTCGATAATAAAATAGTGATAAAGTAGTAGGCTTACACTTTTAATTAAATTTTAATTAACCCCCCCCCCCCTTTGTGAAGCATCCTTGGGTTTGAGAAAGGTGCTAGATAAGTTGAAATTATTATTTTTATTATTATTATTAATACAACATCTTAAAACTAAAAATAAAATAATTCTTTAGACTAAACACTCTGGGCATCTGTGTCAGTTTCTTTAGTATGGTGTAATTCAAATCATACTTATTTATTTATAATAAATCATAGTAATTTATCCTGCTCATTTTGGAAGTCCAGTTCATGTTTTTTTTTCTATAATGATATAAATATTTAGGACTTTTTCTATTATTAAATGTTCACAAGGACTTTAGCAGCAGTTTTTATTTAAGGCATTAAAATTCCCTTAATGCTGTTGACATGCTGTTCCACCACACTGCTCTATCCCATGAACCAGTTCTGCTTTCTTTGTGTTCTCCTCATCCCAAGTGCTTTTGGGTGCTTTAGAGCTCCAAGTCCCTTCCTAGAGCTCGGAGGCCTTGCTCTCTCTGCCTTTCTCTTGCTCATGAAGCCTCCTCAGGAGTCCCTCCCCTCTTTTAATCTAGGCTAACTGTAACTCTTGTGCAGACTGCAGGGAGTATGAATAATGAATTCCGTTATTGCAGCCACTGAATTGCACCAAGTCTCTCACCATCCCAGCATTCAACAGTGAAAACCAAGAACCAGGAGTTGGAAATGGAGGGGGAAAAATACATTTAAAGCAATTCAGCTGCATCAGTTTTCATCACACTAATATTCAGTTATGCACTCATTTATTTTAAGATAATATAACTCAATAATGTTGTCAAACATTAAAAGCTTGTTGTTTCCTATATTCCACAACTGCTGAATCAGTCCCTTCAGTCACATTTGAATTAAGTCCTTAAATACAAGACTTAAAATATCTTAGAAATGTTGTTGTTGTGTTGTTAACATTACATTATAAACATCTGGACACAAAACATGTTTTGGCTGACCAACTGCATTTGGGATACTTTCAAATAATAAAAAAATCTGTGAAGTTGTAGATTTGCAAATCTAAAAGCAGGATGAAAGGTTAGCAAATGGCTACAGAGAGCTACAGGGAATTATAAAGCAGGGAGAGATAGAGGAGAAATAGGATAAAAAAATTGACTGACAGAGCAATAAAATCATTTAGTAAAGACTGAATGGAAAGATGTGAAATATAAAAAAAGAAAACAGAAAACAGTGGAAGCAGCATGAGTCCCAAGGAAGCTGGGTGGGGAAGGTGTCAGAGGGGGGCAGGATGGGTGGGTAAGGTGTGAAAAACAGGGCTAAGGAGAAAGGAAGGAGTGTGTGAAACAGCTGAGCGGTGCAGAGTACAGTAGGCGATGTCCGCAATACAGCAAAAGCCCTGTGTGACAGCACATTCATCAGCAACTGGTCAATGGCTAAAGAAACACAAACAAACAAACAAACAAACAAACTGTGTCTACTGATGTCATATTGCTGTACCAAGTCTCTAGCTCTGTTTAACAGCTGGGCTTTCTAAAAATACAGTTGAGGACTCTGAGTGTGCTTTTATTAACACTGTGAAAGGAATAAGAGGCATGCAACTGATCCTAAAACAGAACAATGTGACAAAAGCCATAGTTATTGGTTAATTTTCTTAAAATCTTTGGGATATATGATCAGCTCAGTCAGGCTTGCAGAATATATAACAATTAAGATTAAGATTCACCAATCTGCCAATGTGATTTTTCACACCTCCGCATTTAACCCATTCGTGCAGTGAAACACATACACGCACACACTAGTGAACACACTAGGCTGTGAGAATTTGTGCACAAAGCGGTGGGTAGCCCTTATCCACCAGCATCCGGGGAGCAGTTAGGGGGTTAGGTGTCTTTCTCAAGGGCACTTCAGTCATGTCCTTCCGGTCACAAGACCAAATCCTTACCACTAGGCCATGGCTGCCCCCTAAAATTAGGTTCACTGCTCCTGGAAGCACTGCAATACCGGGTCGATGCGTGGAGTGGGCAGAGCAAACTCCAGTCCTGCCTCCCTGTTCAAAAAATCAACTTAATATGCAGCCCTCATATAGAGGACGTATCAGATATTAAACTGATAAGAACAGATAATCTGCATCTGATGTATTCACCACCAGCAGAAATGCCTACTTATACATGTTCTGTCATGGAGAGGAAGAAACACTGGATGTATGTTTGTGGAGTGCCACGCTATAGAGCAGGGGTAGGCAACTCCAGTCCTGGAGTGCCAGTTTCCTGCAGTTTGGTGATCTACCTGATCAAACACACCTGATTCAACTCAGCGGGCAATTAGCATGTTTAATTGTAGTGTCAGAGCAGTGACATCACCAAACTGTGCTGGACACCAGCACTCCAGGCCTGGCCTCTACCCCTGCTATAGAGGCTATATAAAAAATTCCCCCTTGGTAGTTGCTGGTGGTCTCTAGTGGTCCAGTTGAGGTTTGGCCATGTTCAACATGCCCCCATTCTCTCCTCTGCCAATGTCCTGTTGAAACATGGAACCAGGAGACCTCTGTAGATAAGGTGCCACATTGGCCTGTCTTATATGAGGCACAAAGGGGAGTGGACCCCAATCTGCTCCCAGACCATAATGTCTGCTGCTGGACCATATGGCACTGCATGTGGTGACCAACACATGCCAACACATGTCTCCATACACAGATACATGGGTTACATGATCTACCTATTTACACAAGTTTTGGATTAATGTAATGTTTTCCCAGTGCTGCAATTTTAATGGACCGCAGTGAATTAAAATGTATTGGTGAATCAAAAATTTACAGAGCAAAAAAAACAAAACAACTGCAGTTGATCAGAGGCCTCAAAAGCAAGTATGATTGAATGGAAATCTCAATAAAAGAAACCCAAAAGTTCAGATGACAACATCTATGAAACATAAAAGTACAAAACAACACAATATATTACAATCATTTATAACAGAAATTTCTGTAAACCCTCATAAATGCAATTTATAACCTAAATTATCAACAAAGAAACATCCAGTAAACATACAGTACCAATAACTAATTATCAATAACAGAAACTGATTATCATACCATTACAACAACTTCTGAGACAACAGCACTGTAAGTCAATATCATGATACAATGCAGTCTAAATTCATACTAGCAGATCTCCAAGCTCAAGTTTGGGAGCTATTAACCACTGTCGCTAGCCTATTCGAGCTAAGAAGTGGGTTAGCAACCATACTGTAGCCATGGTAAATCAATGGACATAAATGTCTCTATAATCACTGGACAGTTTAGACTCAAACGTGACTTTGATGACAATCAATAGCAATCTGCGTCTATAAGAGGGATGAGTCACACTGTCTTTAATCCGACAGAGGAGTGGAATCAATGCCAGGCTGTGGCTGACGTGTTTGTGACTCTCTCCGAGTGCTGGCCTTAACTCAGGTCGACATTGTTTCAAAGGTTATCAATATACTGTAAATGTACAAAAACAAACACATGTTCACATTAACTTCAGCAAAGCTTTCTGAGGCACTCTGACCACATTAAGGTTCATACACTGATATATGTGGATGCAAACACAGTTATAACTTAGCAGAAAAAGTCATTATGGACAAAATGCAGCTTTGGATTAAAAATGGACAGAGAGAAAAAGAAAAAAAAAAGTAAAAATAGATTAATGAAATAACAGTAATGAAATATCTAACCAGCTACTTAATTATGGTTTATGCATCTACTCTACACTGGCTGTCTACATGCTGTCTGTATAATTCACCTAAATCTGTCTGTATGACACACCAATGAGTCTTCTCAGTGCATTTAAACCGCTCCAATCTGCAGGGGCATGGACTATACAAGACCACTATGCCCTGTGGTATCTAGCACCACAACATTAGCAGCAGATCCTTGAAGTTCAGTACGTTGCAAAGAGGAACAGAAACAAATCTTTTTGAGATTGAGGTCTGGGGATTCGGAAAGCCACTTCTGCCAAGTGCTGACCACTGCTGATTAGGAGCATCCTACAAGCCGTGCTGTCTCAGAGAAAATCTGGTCTGACCATAATGTTTTGGCTCTTGTAAACATCTTCACAGCTGCTCACTTCATCCAACACACTGACTCTAAAACTACAAACTGTACACTTATACACTAATACATCATGCAGATGTTTACATGCATTTTTTGCTCGAAAATAGTCAACGTTACATGTGGTCATAATGTTTTGGCTCATTCATGTTCCCAGTTCTATAAGTACACACCATACCCTCAATGTTTCTAGAAAAATGTATTGTGATGTTTCATGATAATAAAATAGTCATATTGTCCAACTCTAAAGAAAAAAAAAAACAAACAACGGCCATCTGGACTCTTACATTCATTCATTCTTTCGCCTCACTGTCTGTCACACTGCTGCTCTGTTTCCTCCGTCACCTTCTTTGTGTCTCCATCTCTCTCTTGTCTCCATCTCTCTCTGTGTCTATGCCTCTGTCTCTCTTGGAAGTGGTTCTGTAAGCTGTAAGCTCTGGCAGTTGGTCAGTGCTCTGTGCATTTAAATCCAATTGAAAGCGCTGTATGTCAGCACAGGTTCTGCCAGAGCTAGGCGAGCTGGAGCAGACGGTGCCGTGCTAAACAGCGCAGGATCGGGGAGGGGTGAAAGCAGGCCAGCAGCAATTAACCCACACCAGGCCCAAGACAGACCAGGGCCAAAAAGATACCTTCCAGAGGGAGGAAAGATAAGGAACACTGTGATAGCATCACTTTGAAGGAGATTGATTTTAACATTAATAAATTATTTAACTAATTGAGTACTGTATTCATCTTAAAACTGGCCAGGTTTATAATTAAATACTGTAACGCTTTCCATTTTACATCTATGTTTTGCTCTTTACTGTTTTTCTTTTTTGCTCTCCTGTTAAAATAATAAAAGTGAGATTTTTGTCAGGATAATTGCATCATCTTATAATATTTGGTACATATGCAAAGTACTTAGATGTGACTTTTTGCATATTAATTACTGGAGAGTCTAACTAACAAATATCTATTGAGGTTTTATTTCATGAAGCAAAACAGAGCTGTGAATGGACAAATTCATAATATTACTTATAAAAATATTCAAAATAAAACTTTTGGGTGTGTGTTTGAATGTTTTTTTGTAAACAAAGTGTTGTGTTATTTTACTGCATTTTATTTAGTAGATATATATTCAGACAGAGATGTCCAGGATGTACATGTGTCATCAAGTGGATTCCACTTGTGTTTCACTAGAACATCTTGTATTTTGTTTGGCTCTTCAGGCTCATGGCTCATTTATTATCCTTCTGATTCCATCTATTCATCTTGTTGTTAGTCAGATTCTTCCTCTTTTACCTTCAACTGTTCTTAGTATAACTGCATTTTCAAGTGAACTGATGCTTATAACGTGTCCAAAATACAAGGGCTTTGGTTATATGTTATAGATGATATAATGTTTTGGCACAGGTGCTTTAAGTGAAGATCACAATAGGCAGGTAAAACTAATCACACTGCTATTTAAGCAAGTGGTTTTCTGTGGTTAAACACTGGCACTACTGACACTTGCAATGGCAATTAAGCGGTGCAGATCAAAATTACATGCTGTTCATGGAGACGGCCCAGAAGTAGGTCAAACTGCTTAAAAATGCAGCACCTAACACAAATTCTCTTACCAGCAGCCCCAAATTTCTCTCCTTTGGGATTCTGCTGTGCAGTGTTTTTTAGTTGGTGTAGCTAATGATTCTGCATTTCCTCCTTTCATTAATTAAATCTGTTCGCTCTTCTATGGTCCCGTCTGTCAAAGCATTCCATTAGCATAATAAAGACAGAACCTCCTGTGTGCCTTTCAATTCAATTCCAACAGCAACGATGACCAAGGACTTTTGGGCCCCACACGCTTTTAATCTCAGCGCCATTTGGTGATTAATAGTGCACATGTGCAGGTTCTCTGTTTATGCCTTTTGTCTGATAAACGGGCAAGTGAAGAGGCTTTGAAGATGCAGAAAGACATTTGCGTGCCTGCTAGTTTGTGTACAGACAGCTGGACAGACTTCAATGATTTTTCGTTCTCTTCAGAAAGTACACAGTTCCACACTGAGTCACTTCAATTAGCATTCAGTTAACGGTAATTGGTTAATGAAGTGATTGATGAGGTGATTAAGTGGACAACACTGTACTCAGTCAGTGTCCACCACCAGGACTTGTTTTCCAAGTATGAATGTTTTTGGAAAGGTATGCTTGTGCATGTATTGAGAAAGCAGCTGCGTTTGGACAGTGTGTACGGAAATACAGACAGAGGGGGTGATGGTCAATCAATTTTCCACACAGTCTCAAATGTCTGATCCCATATGTCCACACGTGTGTGCATGACACTGAGAGAGAGAGAAAAAAAAAGAGAGAAAGAGACACATTCTGACTATGGGACAGCAGAGCTGCCAGTATTTCCTGATGTGCGAGTAACTGCCTGGACGTTTCCCCACATCGTGCAACAGCCAGATTCATCACATGTTCCTCATTCATCAGTGAGTCATGACACAGACCCTGCAGCAACACACACACATACACACAAACACTGCAGTAGTATTGCACATTCACAGTTACAGAACGCTTTCACATGCAAAGTCACACACACCCCACACACCAACAGTTACTTCCATTTGTATCAGAATGACCAAAAAGTGCTTTTCATGAAAGCTGTTTTCATCAGAGCTTTAAATGAATTTCGGGACATATACTAATGCACAGAGATAATCTGAACACTGAACTGTATTGTAAATATGCTTCTTGGATCCTTCTGAGCGTCATTTATCATGTGACCTGGACCCGTTTTCTTCTTCTTCATGCTCCCTGGATTCTTCTGGTAGTAATTTTGGGGGCTTATTTTGTTTGAATACTGGTGTAGTCAGCAGTGAAAAGAAGACTATATATTTGAGCAAATTAAAAAAATACATTTAAACTTTTAAAATATTGAAAGACAATCTTAAATCACAGGAAACCTGAAAATAAGCAGTGCTACACCTATATCTCCTACATATGTATACTATTACACACCACATTGCTTTTTAGTTTTAGTCATATTAGTAGCAGTACATTTGATATGTACTGAGCAGTATATTCATAATAACCGCAGGAAGATGTCTCTGTTGACAAAATCTCTGTGGAGAATAGGTTTGTTATCTGCAATTCTATTTTGTACAGCATTGTCTTCCTACATACCCCCCGTTTATCCCTCCATCCTTCCATCCATCCCAAGACATGAAAATTGCAGTTTACAGAAAGATACAAGAGTTTTGGTTTAAAGCCGTGATTTCTGTTTGAGATGCTGACATGCTTGTGTATGTGTCATTTTAAGTAGGCTGATTTTTGCTGATGATTAGTTGGCCAATAAAAAGTTGTGAATTACAATTTGCTCATTTTTGTTTACAATCTTAAAGCAGCTAAAATGGTTCAATATAGCTTCATGTTTCTCTTGAAGCTGTGAAAATACGAGTCAAAAATCCTCATTCTGTAAGCAAACATGCTAACATTAGCACTAACTAGAAAAATAGCAAACTGATGTTCCTTTAAACATGTTATAAGAGTTAAAGTTGGAGTAGGTGATTTTGTAGAAACTAGTAAGAATAAGCTATTTTTTTAAATCCAAACAAAAAAGCCCAAATAAAAAAATAGCCCACTCCCCTAAAACATGTGAATACACAGGGTTTTACTACTTGTACAGAGAGAGCATTTAAACCATAGACAGTATATAAGAACTGGAAACATTGACTGTAGTAGAAAAGTGAGGCCAAAACATCTCTAATGCTCTAATGTTGCAGTACAATTTTAAACCCTGCCCACAACCGTTATATTAAATGGGAGTGACAGCAAACTCTGAAATGATTTTCCTCATTCACTGATTCTTTTGTCAGCTATGCTGTGTTAATTTCACAAGCTGTACCTTTGCTAATTTAACTCTTCAGTATTTTTCTGTACAATGGGTTTAGTCGAAGTTATTTAGGTATATTTAAAGGGGTGTTGTGATGAGGTGATTGACAGCTTGGTTGAGTTGATTGACAGCTCACTCCAATGGTTGTGGATATGCATAATCCCTGTGAATCTCACAACAGCTAACAAACACAGCACAGCTTATTTTACATTCTGTGACATAAGATTCTATCACTTTGGCATTGTCGAAGAGAAGTGATGTCTTGTTCAGCAGGAAGTTTTACTAACAGACACTCAGGAGAAGGTTCATTTAGATATCTGACTAATGTAGCATATTAACACAGTCTGGTTCCCGACAAAAGGGGTGTCACCCCAACAGAGGGGGTGGCGTTCGAGCAGTAGTGCTGCCTTACCTTCTGTCTCTACTGTGCATGTGCTGGTTGCGATTTGCATCCACTGCGCAAGTGCAAGCAATATGGCGGTATCTATTTCTGCTGCTTTTGGCTTCAAACCGTCACAATGGGGTAAACAGAAACATACTGTGAAGTTCTTATATACAGTCCATGATTTGATCACCATCCACCTACCTCATGTCTCATTCACATGTAAGAAAACAACTCACACTATCACAGTGCAGACATGAATTATTTACACACAATTACATTCAAGATAAACACAGACAGCTAGCTAGCTAAATGCTTTAATATAACACCCTGATTTCTATGCCTTATTGTTTAGCAGTGCAGTGGTTGTAACTGTGAGTCTCTAACCATGCACATGTGTGTGGGCGGGATGGGGAAGGCTGACAGGCTGATAGGCCAACCAATCATTTCGTTCAGTCCATGTGAAATGATTGGACAGGGTTTATACAGTCCTGTGGCCTTTATAGAAAACTAATTTGTCCTCAGAACATTTGATTTATAGGACTGTAGAATATTTCAAGATCTAGAACAAAAACAGTTTGCAAGACAAATCACATATTCTGTCTTTAAAATATTTTGACAATGATTTCTCTAATGGAAATGCAAGTGTTTCGATGTGGCATAATGTGACTGAAAATTAATGATGACATAAATTGTAATTAGGAGATGTAATAAATGACTGATTTTAATAGAAACACAAAACAATCAGTGCATATTATTTTTTTGTATAGAGGTGGTTCATTAGCTTTTTTACTGAAAACTCAAGAATGATGTTTTACAGAGAAAATGCTGACTATGGCTCAGTACCACCCTTATTAAACACACTGTCTCAGTCTTAACTGTGCTTGAGTCCAGAACACAGCAGTCCAGGCATTAAGTATGCAGTCCAAGCCCCAGAGAGTGAGAAGGGCTACAGAGCCACGCCTCAGCCGCTGACAACCAGCACTTTCTCTAAAACACTTCTATCCTTGCAGTACACATTCACACACAGATTAAGAGGATTCAACTCTTATTTCTTTTACTTCATCTTATCGTGTCGTTCGATCGCGTGCTATCCTCCACACAAAAGCCTCAGTGTGCTTTTCCACCGGCGTGAGGAGGCTCTGCACATGAGCAGTGTTTCACCAGCCAAACAATGAACAAGCCCGTCTCTGATAAAGACTCATGATCTGCTGGGTAAATCTCTCAGCGCTTCAATCCATTCTTTAAACACACAGAAGCTATGTCCCTGACTATACCTACAATTTTCTGCGTATTGAAATGTGACCCATTTCTTTGCACTACAACAAATAAATAAATAATGTTTACAACAAGAACACAGCGGTTAGACTGAGGAAAAACACAGCGATGTCAAGAAAAGCAAGAAAATGTCTACTAGACTACAATAAATAAATAATTTTCAACGTGCTCCGAGATGCTCTCCAAAAAACAAAAACAAAACAACTAAATTCAGTATATTTAAAATAAGGCATTAGGGGAAAATAAATCTGTGGTAAATCTGTTTTTTTCTCAATCATCTGGGCTGTCTGTGGTGCTGGTGTGTGCAGTAGTAGTATTTGTAGTCTGTCGGCTAAAGCAGACGCTCACAATCGCACAGATACACTGAACGCAGTGAAAAGCATCGCAAAGTGCAGCGCCATGCGGGCCTCGGTACTCAGAATAAACCAGCGCTGAGCCCGCAGCCCAGCATACAAACCGGACCTACACTCACCTCGTGGCTGTAGGTGGCACCCGCTCTGGGGGTGTGTAGGGGTCGGAGTGCGTCTAGGCGGTCCGAGGTGTCAGATTTGGGCTGAATCCGAGGGTGGGACTGAGATGCTACACAGCGTATCTCGTGGTGTGTGTGTGTGAGAGAGAGTGTTTGGACTGGATGCTGTCAGCAGAAGGACTTAATCCTGCTAGGGCTCGCTCGGCCACCCCACCCCCTCTTCTCCCTGCCTCTCTCTCTCTCTCTCTCCATCACACATCATTGTTCTCTCTCTCTCTCTCTCTCTCTCTCTCTCTCTCTCTCTCTCTCTCTCTCTCTCTCTCTCTCTCTCACAAAATCTCTCTCTCTCTCTCTCTCTCTCTCTCTCTCTCTCTCTCTCTCTCTCTCTCTCTCTCTCTCTCTCTCTCTCTCTCTCTCTCTTTCTCTCTCTCTCTTTCTCTCTCTCTCCTCCGTCTGGCCCCAGGGTTCGCATTGCAAGGTCAGACTGGGTAGCTTAGGCTGAAAAGGCAGAATATAAAATGGCGTGATAAAGATAATAGAAAGATCCATTGAAAATACATCATAAAAAAAAATAATAATAATAATATAATATAATATAATATTAACATAGACACCTTCTACAATAAACAAAAAATGCACAATTGTATGCTGTTGACAGTTACTGAAAGCACATGATATACAATAAAGCAAAAATATATTGTAAGATTTTTCCAGACTGTCCATTGTATCTATGGAAAATCCCATTTTCATTGAAGTTAAAATTGTAACAAATTGTAACAACAATAATAGAATGGATGCGGTTACATTTATAGATACAAACAATTATGTGACTTAAGTAACTGCTGACTTAATATAAATACACAATTTATATATTACATATTATTTTAAAATGTAAATTTGCAATTTACAATCCCTGACTATAATTAACCCACATTTCCAAGGTTTGTTTTTTTTTCTCCGTTAGAACTTCTTCGGCCACCGTAGGATTGCAGTTCGTGGTTCATGACGTCAGAGCACATGACCGGAAAACAGTCACATGATTACTGTTTACAAAAAGGCCCCCTGTGCTCCATTCAGTCATTCCTGTACGAGGCTCCTGTGTTTTTCTGGGTGAGTAAAGTGATTATTTACGCGCGTTAGTGGTTTATTGCTTTGAAATAACATTAATGTTTACCACAGATTACAGACATAGAACTTGGCTGAATGTTTTGTTGTCTGGTTTTGGAAAGTTAAACTGCAGGAGAGGAAACTTCAGGTGTCTGTACACGCACGGATATAAATGGTTTTGGGGTTCTAGGGCCCAGTTTTCTGATGTATTATAGGTAATGTTATCCATTGAAAAGAACAGTTTCTGTTGTTGAGGCACCAATAATACACGTGGTAGGCACAATACTGCACATAGAGCGCTGTCCACTCCCAAACCGGCAAGTTGGACCCAAAACGATATAAAATAAGTATTGGGCTGTCAGGTCAGCTCATAGTGATTTAAAGCAGCATATCGGAAGGCCATGAAGCAGCTCGCAGTAATGCTGTACGACATAAGCATCACTCCAAACTGGGTGCTGAACACATGATCACATTCACTGAACTGGAAACAAATGACTGTTTGCTAGTTATTGCTGATCTCATGGTAATGGAGTTAATAATGCAATGTTTAGGCAATTGTTTAGTTTTGTAACCGTTTTAGACAGACTCTCAATTACCATTTGCTAAGTTTCACTGGCTTCTTAACTTTTTGCACAAAATTTAATAGGCAAATCTGTCATTGTTTAAATAACATTACTCAGTCCCTCAACATCTGATTTATGTCTGATCAATGACTGCAGATGGAAAATAATGTATTTTATTGTCAGAGTCAGAATATTTATTCACCAAGTAGCAAGTGTACAACATTTGTCTTGGAGCAGGTGTCAGCCTAAATTAATTAATAAAGTAAATCAGATAAATAAAAAAGTGGACAGTATACATAATGCAATTTGATATACTTAAGCACAGATAAGACGAGTACTGATGTACGTACGTATGTACATACATACTGTATTGTCTGCACTTTAGCTAATTTACAGCTGATTGCTGATTTACCAATTATGCATATTACTATATTGCATGATTTCTATCAGTTGTCACTAAATAATTTAACAGTTTTACAATATATTGCATTTTTCTATTAAATCCATGTTAACTGTTTAGAGATAAAACAATAATGTAAAGCACAATATCCTGTTTTCTTTACCTCTCAGTCATGTGATTACTTTGTTTATCTTTTGTTCTAGGTAACAAAGTTCATGATGGACATTGAATTTTATTGATTATGCTTATCTTAACTCTTTCAGTGCAATCATGAGACTTGTGATTCTTGATGACTATGACCTCGCCAGTGAGTGGGCTGCCAAATACATCCGCAACCGAATTGTCCAATTCAAGCCCAGTGCAGACAGATATTTCACTCTGGGCCTGCCCACTGGTAAGTAAATAATGCACAGTGATGCAGGACAGTTTGGTCTTCATTTTTTATAATGTGTGTGATTAGCATCATTTTGGACTTCAACACATGCTGCATTCTACACATTCAGAAGACGATGCTTAAAATGTCATCCCCCTCTTTGGTTATCTGCATGCAGTCAGTAAACTACTAGAGAACACTAGATCGTTGTAATATTCAATAATTGTTTTCAATTTCATGTTTAGGTAGCACTCCTCTGGGATGCTACAGGAAGTTGATTGAGTATCACAAGAGTGGAGACCTCTCTTTTAAGTATGTGAAGACCTTTAACATGGATGAGTATGTCGGTGAGTCTAGTTTCTTTTTTACAGATTAGTATTCACAGAGAATGTTGCAGCACAGCTGATGTAATTCTGTTATAGCACTGCAAAATAACAGCTGCTACTGCAAGTCAGCAAATAAATGCTGAATAAAAATAGGATGTACAAGCAGTGCAATGCATTTTTTTTCCAGGACAATTTTTAATGATCTAAAATTGGAACAGTATGAAATATATACTGTATGCATAATTTAATGTGAAGATTAATGAGCTTCACTTAATTTCAATATCACCCCCCATACAGAATGTACAGGTATTCAAAGAGTTCAAGAGGTCTTTATTGCCATTTCAGCTATTCACAGTACAGTACATATTGAAAGAAAACAGTTCATCCAGGACCAGGTGCAACACAGAAGACAAGTTCACATACAATACAATACAATTCCCATTACAAGATGAAGAACAAATGTAATGTTGGTCAGTACGTGTTGCTGAGTGATGTCTAGTGGGAAGCAAGATTGCAAACTACAGAGTTTTTAGCAGCAGGTTAATAATAATTTATTGGCAGTTTTTATAGTACAATGGGCAAATATTGTGATTGTATTATGCGACGGACACAAGGCTGTGCAAATGTGCAATAATATTTAGTTCCTGAGAGTCAGACTGTGTGCGTTAAGGAGTCTGACCACTTGTGGGGATGAAATTGTTAGACAGTCTGACAGTGAGGCTTCAAATGCTGTGGTATCTTCTCTCAGAAAGCAGCAGGTTAAAAAGGATGTGATGGCTCCTCTACAGTGCTGAGAGCTTTCTGAATGCAGTGCTTGTTGTAAATGTTTGAGAGATGGGAGGTAAACCCCAATGATCTTCTCAGTCACCCTCACTGTACACTAGAGTCTTGCAGTCAGATGCAGTGCTATTTCCAACCAGACAGTAATGCATCTGCTCAGGTTACTCTTTGTGGTTCTTTATGTAGAAGGTGGTGAGAATGGGAGGTGGCAGGTGAACTTTACTCAGTCTTCTCAGAATGTAGAGATGCTGTTGAGCTTTCTTACTTATGGAGCAGGTGTTGAGGGACCAGCTGAGATTCTCTGGCAAATGAACACCAAGGAATTTGGTGATTCTGACAATCTCCACATAGGAGCCATCAATTTGATCAACATTCAGAGACTGGTTATTCACTCTGCACCAGTCCACTAATCATTTCACCTCTTCTGTGTAAGCTGACTCATTGTTTGCACTGAAGGAGAACCACCACAGTCCTGTCATCTGCAAATGTGATGATGTAAGTAGTAACTGATGATTCTCAGCAGTGTTAGAATTAAGGGAATGGCAGGTTTCCGACTAGATTTAGGTTTAGGATTAGATTGGGACTAGGATTTGGTTTGAGTTCAATTTGAAGCAGGGCTGGTCCTCTGACTATGCAATGCACATTCGACCCCTTTGGTGGGGGCTCCACTGCACACCTGCCCAACCCAACCCCCAGATTGAGCAAATGGCTCAAGTGAAAAACCAATAACAAATCTTTTTCTGAGGTCCTCAGGTACCTCATTTGTTCATGTTATGATGCACTTCCACAAACATGTTGTGATGAGCAGACTTTGATAGATCCCTGTTTTTCAAATAAAACAGGTTGCCCACTCACACCTGATTGTCATCCCATTGATTGAAAACACCTGACTCTAATTTCAAATTCATATTATCTGCTAACACCAGAGGTTCACTTACTTTTGCCACTCACAAATATGCCATAATGAATATTTTTCCTCAATAAATAAATGACGAAGTATAATATTTTTGTCTGAATTGTTTAACTGAGTTCTCTTTATCTACTCTAATGATTTATGTAAAAATCTGTTGATTGTTTTTGGTCATTTTTATGCAGAAATATAGAAAATTCTAAAGGGTTCAAAATCTTTCAAGCACCACTGTAGCTAACAAGTAATGGAGGCTTATGTACCATCTGGTAGCACTGTGCAAGATTCATTGACTTTAATTTGTAGACACTTGAATAGATAAATAGTCAAAAAGTATACTGTATAGCTATAAACGGTAATAGAAGCTCCCATAATGCTTGAATATTGTCCATACCTTTTGCCATTTTTAGAGAAGTCCAACACCACATGAACAAGTCAATGCTGTTTTGTAAAAGTGCATGTCTGTTTCCAGGTCTGCCTAGGGGCCACCCAGAGAGTTACCATTCCTACATGTGGAACAACTTCTTCAAGCACATTGACATTGAGCCTCAAAACACCCACATTTTGGATGGCAATGCAACTGACTTGCAGGCGGAGTGTGAAGCCTTTGAACAGAAGATAACAGCTGCCGGGGGCATTGAGCTGTTTGTAGGAGGTGTGATGAGGATTGTGGCTTATACATGAGCTTTTATAACAACATGGCACTAATGCACAGATTCTTTAAGTGCACATGTAGTCTAAACAAATGTGTAATTGGTATAAATCGAAATAATGGGAACTAAATATTTTGTCTTTTTGGTCTCCAAAGAGTCCCACGATTCCAGTTGGCCAAATGTGATCTTATAAAGAAAATATGTCTGAGAACACCCTGTTTGATCCTGGTTTGTGGTGAATTCTGCCACAGACAAAAGTACACCCTGCTCTAACCTTCCCTTGTTTTTATGTTGGGAGTACAATCAATAACACAACCATACCAAGACAGCTACTGAAACACTGTCTTTAGCCAGCATTTCTTGTCAAACACTGAGGAGGTGATGTTTATCTTTAAGGTATTTAATGGGTTCTCTGCACACAACACACTTCTGCCTACATACAGTAATTGCATGGCATCCATAGACTAATGACAGACTTGTTTTCTATTGAACATTGTTGATGATTGTATCATTATCTCCTCCTTTGAGATTTGCCTTTTCTACTCATAGCATTGGTTTAGTATCTTCAAACTCCGTGTGCACCCTGTCTCTGTTCAAACCCACATATAGCTTAAAATGGTTGTTTCCAGACATGCTCAGTAGGAGATCACATCTGACCCAATGAAACAAGGTTGAGTTTAACCAGCATTGCATGCTTTGAATTTATGGTAACAATTACAATTCACTGTTTAATTTTCAGTTTTCCATCTCCTTTATTCAGTCTGTCTTTTATCTCATTTCACAGGTATCGGACCAGATGGCCACATTGCCTTTAATGAGCCTGGTTCAAGTCTGGTGTCAAGGACACGAGTAAAGACTCTGGCTAAGGACACAATAGTGGCTAATGCTCGCTTTTTTGGGAATGACCTATCTAAAGTTCCCACCATGACTCTTACAGTTGGTGTGGGGACAGTAATGGATGCAAGAGAGGTAAAACCCACTCACTGAGTTACACAGAGGATATTCTAAGAAATATCCTAGCGCAGGGATATTCAGTTTTGGTTTTGGAAGGCTGGTGTCCAGCAGTTGGGTGATTTCTCTGATCAGTTGATGCCTTCTTAACTTGCTAGATAATAATTTGAATTGGGTGTGGGCAGGAACTGTAACAAAATACCTTTATTCTGAAGAAAGTATTCACATTTCTCATAATCTCTCAACCAATATAATAGATTACATTTTTATTGTCTGAATGTTACACAGAATGTATAGCTTAAATACTGTATACTTTGACATACGGTGTAGAAACCTGTTTTTATATATATATATATATATATATATATATAAAAAGCTCAAATCACTGTAAATGTATTTAATTTTACTCTAAAACATCACCTGATCATTGCAGTGACACTGACCATTACCTGAACCGTATTACTTGCTTGGTTCTCAGAGCCCCACTGCAGTAATGTAATGTGATTTTATTTAATTTCAAGGTTATGATCCTGATCACTGGTGCACACAAAGCCTTTGCCCTGTACAAGGCCATAGAGGAGGGAGTGAACCACATGTGGACAGTATCTGCTTTCCAGCAGCACCCTCGCACCATCTTTGTATGTGATGAGGATGCCACACTGGAGCTCAGAGTCAAGACTGTGAAGTACTTTAAAGGTATGTGAGTATGCTTTACTGAGGCTGCAAACAGTTGTTTAAATAAAGTTGTATTGTCTGGCTTACCAAAGATAGCTTTACTTAGCAGTTTATATGTGCCCCATGAGCTCAGATAACTTAAACTCACATTTCATCTGTCAACACTGTAATGGAACACTTTTCTCTCTCAGTTAACACAATGCAGTATTTGTGTACTGCATCCCAGTTCCACAGCATCACATGCACGTTGACAGTTGCTTTTCTTACCGATTACATACCAGCGTTTTTATTTCCTTAAAGCAGTTGTTTACTACAATGTAATTGTCGACTTCAGTGGTGCTTGAAATTTTGTGAACCCTGTAGAAGTTTCTATATTTCTGCATAAATATGAAATAAAACATCAGATATCTACCTAAAACTAGATAGAGACCTCAATTAAATTAATGACACAAATAATATACTTGGTCATTTATTTATACAGGAAAATGTATAATTATGTGAACATTTTAAATTTAGTATCTGGTGTGAACCCATTGTGTAGCAGTAGCTGCAGTCAGACTTAAATGTTTCTTGTAACGTTTAGTCAGTCCTGCATATTAGCAGGAATTTTAGCCCAGTCTCAGTACAGCACAGCCTCAATTCTGGATTGTTGGTGGGTTTCTCACAGAAGCTGCTCATATCAGTCACTTTTATTAGGCAATTCAAAAACTTTATTTTTCTTTAACCATTTATTGGTGGAACAACTTGTGTGTCTAGGGTCATTGTTTTGCTGCTTGACCCATGTTCACAAACAGATGTCCTGACATTTTTGCTGGTGTAATTCAGAATTCCTTCAGAAATCAGTGACGGAAAGCTGGCCTGGCCCATGTGGCAAAATTCTTCTTTAAATGTTACCCTTTTATCTGTATCCAAGTGCTGTTGCATTTGTTAAAATAGGTTAAGTTTGCCATCAACATAGACTAACATAACTTTTCAGAACTTCTTCCTGCAGCACAATACTCAGTCATTTAGATGCATCTTTCCTACAGGTCTTATGTATGTTCATAATCAACTGGTGGAGCCAACACACAGCATGAAGAACTACAAGGATTGAGGATGGGAACGTCCAATTTTGTGTCTTAAATGAGTGAAATGGATATGTTCGCACCAGTTAAGAAAATGGTTTTACAGTAAAGAAAATGGCTTCAAAGGTGGCTGAAAAGCAGAGCAAGAGCAGCATGTCTCACTGACCTGTGTAGACTGTATTTGCATTTCAACAGTTGACTCCAATCGATATGCTTGATATGCAGTGTTTTCCTGCTGCACTCCAGAAATGCACCCTTAGCAAACTTCTTATCTCCCAACTTGAAACTAGTTGCTGACCAATGTTACAAAGAAAAACATGTGGTCTGAGTTTTAAGGAAAATTCAGACTAAGGGACAATGCAGTCTTGGCATGTGATTGTTACTATTCTAAGGGTTTGTAGTACATTGTTAGTTGAGGTCAACTGTAACTTTTTTTTTTTTTTTTTCTTTATTCTTCAATTAACATGTCTTCTATGTACTGTCATTTAAAGTGACTCATCACTTTTTGTTACATCCAATTCAGCATGGTCATAAGAGATTTAGCCTAGTTTTTCCATCTTATTTTTCCTGTGTTACATGAGATACTTTACTATTTTTTAAAAAATCCTTCTAAGACTTGAAATACACTCCAACCTTCTGGGATTTTGTTGCCGACTTTAGATTTATTGTAACATACAGTACCTCCTGGAATGTAGAATGTGCTTTAGTCACATTTGTTGTACTGTTAATGGCATAAGTTAAGGTTTAACACAAAAATGAGGCTCTAATTTCAGACACTTGTCTCAATAAGGTTTTCAAGAGTACTGTTTAACATTCCTGGATGCGTTCTGCTCCACCAACACACACGACTCAACTCATCAGCTAACTACCGAGGCCTTATTTGCACTGAGTCAAGTGTTTGTGCAAGTAGAAATACAAAAGCAAGGTTGTAGGGCAGTTGTATTTTATTTCAGACAGTGCAATACTGGTGAATGTACCAGTATAATAGCTATTGTAATATCCCAGTATGAAGTGCTGTTGAATATTCTTAAATGTAACAAAAGGAGGTTGTGTGCAGTTCTAATGACCAATTTATATATGAAAACTTCAGTGACTTTCCTGATATTTGGGACCAGTATGGATTTTTTATTTGTATGCTTTTTCTCAGTTTCTGAAACATTTATTTTAAATATACTCAATAATGAACCATGTTTTTCTTGCTGGGGATTAGTGGAAGGGTTTATTGAGACTTATTGGTTTTCTATACCATTTCCTAAACAGAACGGAGCATGTCCTCTATACTTTTCCAACTTTGTGTTTAATCACTATTATTTCTGTTTTGGTACTATAAGACATAACAGCCAAAACATTAAAATTTTACTCTTAATGTGTAGTGCTAGAAATGTTCATTCTTAATCATTCATTTACTTCCAGTCTGGTTGCATTTCTTTGGTACTTCTCTGGACTTCAGTATTCTGAGTCGTTTGATTAAACTTTATTAAACACATGAATGTTAATGGAAATAGGGATGTTAACAATTTTTTTGTTTATTAAAAATTTTCCTCAATACCAGATTTGCATTTAAGCCAAATCTGCCTTTCATATCTTATTTTACACTTGAAGAAATAAAGCTTTGTCTGAAGATACTTTTCTCTGAATGAAATGAGTGAATAAATTAAATGCTTTACATTTTAACCAGCAGATTAGAATGGTTTTAAATACTGCATTTGCTTCCGTATTGATTATTTAATAAAATGCATCTGAAATAGTTTTAAATAATAAAGTCTAACCTGAATTATTTAAGTCTAGAAAGTTACAGCAGCACTTTTAAACGAAGACAATTTATACTTCTGTATCCACGGCTCCTTTCTTAGCTGAAATACATGGCAAAAATATTCTAATGTAACTTCCTACTTCCTTTTCAATACATTAATGAAAGCATCTTTTGGGACCTCCACATTTCCAATGCATCTCATTTTCTTCTTGCCCTCAGCTTGCCTCTTCAAGAGTTTCATTTTTCGTGTGATATCGCCACCATACTGTTGGTAAAAGCAACATATAAAAGGATACTAGATTTAAACGAGTTTCAATAAAATGACAAAAGAACAGGTAACAGAACGATACTTACACATTTTGCTAGAACGTTCTTTCTGTATGCCTTGATGCTGAAGGAATACACAAAAAAAGTTCAGAGAATTTATATAAAACAATAAACAATAATTTCAATTTAGGATTTAAGAATCAACACTCACGTTTCCCTGGCAATGATTTTGCTGCCAATGGCTGCCTGGACAGCAATCTCAAACATCTGTCTTGGGATGGACTCCTTTAGTCTCTCACACATGGCTTTCCCCATGGTATGCCCCCGGTCTCTGTAAACAGTAATACAAAAAAACCACCATCAAACCACACATTTTATATATTGTACAGTAGACATGACAAGGAGAAGGCTACACTTAAAACTGAACTCAAAGGCTTTGGAACCAAACAAGGACTTCTGAAGTTTTAAAACTTTTAGGAATATACTTGTGCACATTTTGCAGGCCAGAGGCTCAAGAGGTAAAGTGAAACATGAACAAAATATACAAACCGGATTCCAAAAAAGTTGGGACACTAAACAAATTGTGAATAAAAACTGAATGCAATGACGTGGAGATGACAAATGTCAATATTTTA
>BRDA01001289.1:220-40850 GCA_036984385.1 Crenuchus spilurus | reverse complement strand
ATTAGATGTTGGCACCTCCACATCATTGCATTCAGTTTTTATTCACAATTTGTTTAGTGTCCCAACTTTTTTGGAATCCGGTTTGTAATTTACAACATGACAGAGAATCTCATCTCAAGAGACAGTCCACTCGTGTTGTACAAGAAAGCAAACATACCACTCTCAAAGGACTCAGGGCAGTGGTATACTGGAGTTTAACTGATCAGATGAAATTAAATTAATGAAGGTGGAATAACTCTTTCGTGAGGTGCAATACCATTATCAGTACATGACTCAATATAACACAATGACATAGCAGCAGCAAAACAAAAACAATTAATTCTACTATTTTTTCCCAATAAATAATAGCGTAGACTGTATAGTCTGCTGTTGTCATGCTCATTGGTGATGTTGCTATGCTAAATCAGAATCAAGGAAAGAATTCCCATGCTGGCAAAGATTATTTCAGCTCTGACCCATCCATAGTTAATACAAATTATCTTCCAGGTAGAAGAAAGGTACGTAAAAGATTATGTGAACAATGTTGCTTGTATAGCTGCCATACATACCGTACACACGTGGTATATTATTATGAGTACATTATAGCTGTTTTTAAGAAGTCCACACAGCCTCGAGGAAATCCCAGGTTTTAACCATGATAGCAAACAGGTTATTTTCAGCATGTACTACTGACATTATTATTGTTGAGGGCAAGACTCAATTTAGGCAACTAGCACTATTCTATGAGACAACATGGATATTGAACAATGAAGGAGGCCAAATATAAAAAAAAGCATGTGGTTTTGCATCCTCTTGTTGAAAACGGCATGGACATCCTTAGACAAGACTTGTCTTGAAGACAGCATATGTTCCTTAACATTTCAATGTACAATTCAGCATTAATGCTGCCATCACAGAAGAGTAAATGACCTTTGCTATGGGCATTGACACAGCTCCACACCATGACAGACCCTGGCTTTTAAACTTTTTGCTGATTACAGTCCTTTTTGTCTTTGCTCAGGAGCACATGACACATTTCTTCCAAAAAAGGTCTGGAGTACTGATTAATCTGTGCAGGAATGGATGTTTATTTAATTTAATAGTTTATTTGACAGGGACAGTGTACATTAATTAACATTACTGTAAATGCAACCGGAATTAGCCAAAAGGCTATTTTTCATCCGTTGTCCCTGGACAGATCTTAAAATGTCTACCTAAAAAATAACAACAATAAGATGATTATAAAAAATACAATATAAAAAACAATAAAACTGATATAACACAGTGTCTAAGTTAACTATAATACAGACAAACATACTACATCCTAACATAACATAACAGAAACACAAGTGGCAGCAGGGTTGAGTTGAGGGGGACACTGTCCATAATCCTATCAATGCTGACATGTCTGATGTGTTATGAACCAGTTTTTTAGATGCTTTTTGAACAAAGTGTATGTGGTCAGCTCTCTGATGTTTTGAGGCATATTAGCAAATGAAATGAAGTTGACAACATAAAACATGAAATATATTGGGTTTGTAATGTCTGCAATTAAATAAAGGTAAATGTACATGTTTTTTTTTTGTTGTTGTTGCATTTTCTATACTGACTCATCACTTTCTGATTTGGGCTTGTGCATGCTGGTCAAGAGTGTACTTGTACAGTCTGAAGGCAAAAGAACAAAGGCCCAAGACTTTGTATGCTCATTGTTTACTCACACTCAAGCATTTACATCTTACTGAACTTACTTGTGAACAATAGTAGTGAGTTCTTCCACTGGTTTCCCATTGAGCAGGAAATCAATCTTAATAAGTTCAGCTGGTTCATAGCCAGCCTCCTCGTAGTCAAAGCTGAAGAAGAAAATTCCATTGTAGTATCAAAATGCTGAATTAAACTCAAGTGACAGCTCAATTGTCTGCAGGCTTACAGAGGAACAGCTTTTATAATATACATGTCTGTTGGAAAGCTTATCAGTAATATTACCTAGCGTATCCTGAGGACATGGACTTAAGCTGGTCATAAAAATCCACCACAATCTCATTAAGAGGGAACAGATACTTTATCATCACTCGATGGTCATCGATGTAAACCATGTTCTTCTGAACGGCTCTTCGGCTCTGAATAAAATTGCAAAAGATTACAAGTCTTTGTCAGAAGTAAATTAGTCCTGAATTAAAAAAAAAAAAAACAATTAGATGAGAGTCTGATTTTTTCCTCTTAATAGCGTATATTAATCAGAAAACTAAAAAACTAATTACAGGCTCTTTCTCATTCAAAACAAATCAAAGCATACTGTATGCCAGTATGGGGAAATGGTTATCAGGTTCTCAGCAATACTTAAAACCAGCTTCATTACACACAGTTGGTCAGTGCTTAAGAGAGAACAAACAGATATATTTAATTGGATTTAGTGCAACACTGTGTGGGAAGTGTTAACTTGATGATGAATAGTATATTCAACAATTTGTAATACTGCTGTAACTTATTTATTTTAAGATTTATTACATATTTATTTAATTTAAATATTTTCATATGTACAATACAGTGATATAGGCCACTGCTCAAAAAGTCACCGACAACACATTTTTCTTTCAAGATACAATCCACAAATGCTCCTGCTCTAGATACTCAATCTTCTCTGGTAGAAGAGAGCTCAGACATCAGTAACTACAGACCTACTTCTCTTTGGTCTATTACCTCAAAGGTCCTAGAACACTGTCCACAATCAACTGTCTCTCTCACTCAGAACAATACACAGGTCCCAAACTACTCTCTCTTATTGCTGTTACGGAGAAGCTCCACGCTGCAAGATCCACCAAGCTGTCATCAGTCTTGATACTGCTTGACCTCTCTGCAGCCTTTGATACAGTCGACCACAAGATCATCCTGTCAATTCTCAACAGTCTTGGAATCAGACTCTGAATGACACTGGTTTGCATCATACCTGGAGGAGTGATCAGCGACCAGGTAATGTGGCACGCTTCCACATCTGTACCTACCAAACAAAAAGGTTCCACAAGGCTCACTATTGGGTCCTCTTTTATTTCACTCTACACTCAATCTCTTGGTGAAGTAATATCCTCTCATGGGTTCTCTTATCACTGCTATGCTGATGAGACTCAACTCATCCTTTCCTTCCCACCATATGACACCCAGATTTCAACTCACATCTCTGCACATCTCCCTGATGTCTCGTCATGGATGGCAGCCCATCACCTGAATCATCCATCTTCCATTCATCATCCACAATCTTGCCATCACCCTCAAGAACTCATTGGTCACTACATCTACAGAAGCACAAAGCCTTGTTGTAATTATGGATGTCAAAGCTGTTGTTTTAGACTGCAGGTTGCATTTCTCCTTTACAACCTTTTTAGAATTAAGACTTTTCTATTTAGACTGGCCACACATCTGCTTTTTCACTCCCTCATCATTTCTAGACTTGTCTACTGCAATTTCCACCTGGCTGGTTTCCCTGTGTGTGTCGCCAGGCCCCTGCAAGTGATCTAGAATGCAGTGCCATGACTAGTCTTCCACGTTCCAAAGTTCGGTCATATAACACCTCTGCTGCGCTCTCTTCACTGGCTGTAGCCGCCCATAACAGACTCAAAACCCTGATGTTGGCCTACAAAGCCAAGAATGGATCAACTCCATCATACTTGATGGCAAGTATGGCTTGGCCTGACCCACCATGCTTCAAGATGAATGGAAGATAAGCATCCAGACTTTTATCTTCCCTCACATCTAAATGGTGGAATGAACCTCCCCTGAGTGTCCGAACAGCTGAGTTGCTCAATGTGTTCAAATGATGACTGATGACACATCTCTTCCAAGAGTACTTATTCTGTACTTATTAAAGACTTATGACTGTACTCATGTCTTTACTCATTTGACATTCAAGCAATGCACGTATATGTGTATCTAGATACCCATACTGACTTTTGTATTTGGCAGCATCTAAGCTTGAGGTATCTTCTGGACTCTGTCCTATACTAACTAGCATTTGTAAGTCGCTGTGGTTAAGAGTGTCTGCTAAATGATGCCTTAAAATGTAATGTAAATGTAGCACAGTGTCACTGCTTTTTAGTTTTCTCTTCCAGAAGTTGTTGACAATGAGCTTATAAGCTTCAGTACAGCTGTTTACTCTAAAGAAAGCATTTTCCCATATTTTGCTAAAAATAGATGCAAAAACATTATTAATCACATGAGTTCTGTGCAAGCATTTTTCAACTAGAATATTACTTTGGAAAAGAAAAGAAAAAGTACATCCAAAATATTGTGTCCCATAACTCCAATGATAAAACCTATAAACTCACTATTAACAATTTGGGGGAGACACTAAGCCTGAATTAAAAAGCAGTGACACTGTCCTACCTCACCCTTCTACCATAGACGTTTATCTGGAGCAGCAGCATTTGTGGATTTTATCATAGTCTCCAAGCAGCTGAGAAAACATCCACCCATCCATTATCTTATCCACTTAATCCCAATCAGGATTGCGGTTTAGCCCCCTACCCCCTCACCAGGCGCAGGGCAGGGCAGCTAAGAAAACAATTCTTCTCAAATAAAAATATGGAAAATAGTATGTTTAAATGAGTGATAAACATATGAGTTGGAGTGTATTTGACGGGACTTTTCAGTAAAGTAAATTTACATAACCTTTAAAGCATAGTTTAAAATGACACAATACATTTGACATCAACCAACAAATCATCCACATAATTATTATTATTGTTATATATTGTGATTTCATGTGATCAATAAAAATGTTACATTTATTTCTAAAAATACATTTACTTCAGTGCAGTTCACTTTCTAAAGTTCCTGCCTTATTTCACTTCATTGCCCATTTTATTTTCAACAACATTAAAAAATTAAGCTTACAATATTTGACTTTGACCACCGTGCGTGTGTGTGAAACTGGGTTAATGAGAAAGGGTTTTAACATAAAGCCTTTAATGTGTTAAGTGAACTTTTGACAGTCACCTTTTTAACATCCATTAAAAAAGTCATAAGTATAATTCAGAAACTTCATTTTCAAAATAAATCTCACCAGACAGAGACTCATGATTTTGCCGGTGAATTCATCAGGGGTGATAATAGTTCCCATTACCATGGGCTCCAGGTATTCCACCACCTGAAACTTTTCTGGGAATTGGGCCGGGTTTACAATGGTCACCACCTCCTTGCCATACTCCTACACAGAACAGTCAAATTATGAAAAGCTCAATCAGAGACATACATCATACTATATGTAGAACATTACATTTATGTTGGACACAAACATATTTGAAACCTTGTATTTTATGTTCATGGATGTTAAATTCAATATGAACTAAAAAGGTAAAAATGCACTTTTCTAGATCAGTGGGGTTTGTTTCCCTATTGTAGCTCACTGAAACAGCAGAGAAAGAGTGTCAAAACTTAATGAAAACATTTTTCTTTCTTTTTGTCAATAAAGACACATTATTATGTACTTTCTGCTGCCTTTCCCTAGTTTTTCTGGATTTCTCAAATTCCATTGAGTGCAAAATCACATTGGCAAAAAGGTGAATCTTAATCTCTTAATATTAATATTAATCTTTCCTCATTCAGATAAAGTGGCCGCTTCAGTTGTAGATGGTCCATCATCAGGTTCTTTCATTTGGAAAAGCTTATCTTATCTAAACTCTATCTTAACTAAGTGTCTTAACTAGCCTACTACTACATGTGACATGTTTACTAGTGGATATGGCACATTTACTATTGCATATGGCACGTTTTTGCATGCCAGGCCATCAACCAACAGGTTTGAACTAAATACAATGGTTTAATTTCACAATAAACGCTCAATAACATCTAATAAAAATTAAAAATAAACTTTTGCCCAATGCCAATTTGTAGTAAAACTGCCCACCACTAGGGGGACCACAGGTTGAAAACTGCTGTAGAGACAGTAAACTTTGTAATTAAGAGCCTCAAAGTCTTTTTTCCTATTCATTTTTAAATTTTCCAAAAAGTACAATATATATTTAGCAATAAACAATAAAATCTATGGTTCTAGAAGCACCATTTAGCAGTTAGCACTGGCTCTGGGGAGTGGGAACATTTTTCTGCACACTAGCTTAATTAGAAGATAATAGAACACGACTGTAAAGGGGAGAGATACAAGTCTACTTAAAAGTTCTAGAGCTGTTAAATTCTACATCAGCACTCAAAAATGTCTCTTGTCCAACCAAATTACTGGCTGGAACTAACTGTTGTATAATTCAGAATTAAACTATTTAACATTCTAGTGAGCGACTCTCCATGTTCTGTATGTGCTCCACTTATGCTCCCACTCCACCACCCACAGTCTGTCATAACTTTTTAGGCTAATCACATCTAATTATTACGTCTATTAAAACAGAAAGTAATTAGCAAATCTTAATGTGACAGAATTATGGATGTTAATTAGAGTTTATGTTGAGATTTATTAGAATAGGTTTCCCATGTATAATTTTTATATGGCTGTATACCTCCAAAACCTGGAGAAAACTGTATTTTATTTTTGCAAAACTACATGTAATGACAAATTCTTGTGTGCAAAGAAAAATGATCATTTTCATCCAGTTGGCATAAAAATGCAGTTTAGAAGTGCAAAAACACTGTGAATATAACAAATTACTATGCAGTTACAGTATACATGTAATTATGCACACAGAAATGAGAAAGTATATTAACTGTCTGTAGATGAAGCATGGCTTCTTATACTGCCTCCATGGGATACACATCAAAAATGAAAGACATAATTCTAGACTCTCCAAAGTATAATGCTTCATCATACCTTTATGAGTTTGGCAGAGGAGAGGACAGCTTTGTATGGCACTGTAGGAGCTGTTACTATAACTGAGGCATTATACTCCTGTTCCAACCGCTGGTTAAATACCTCCATATGCAATAAACCCAGAAATCCCAACCTGAAGAATAAGAGGACTGTCAGTGAGAACGTCCTTGTTTCAAAGTATGATAAAAAACAATAGCTCTGCTGTAGTATGAGCAGTGTGAAATTATATTTGACCCTAACCTCCATCCAGCCCCCAAAGCCAGGCTGCTGTCTCGCTGTACAGTCACACTGGAGTCATTCAGAGTCAGCTTCTCCACTGCACTACGCAGCATTGTGTACTCGGACTGGTCCATAGGGTAGATACCTATGACATCACCAATAATTTGTAGCAGTTACTTAGTCTGCTATTACTATTAGCTACTTCAGACTTACTCATATTTTTCAAGGCATTTTGTCATTTTATACAGACTAACTGAATTAGATCCTTAATACAGATCACAATCATGCAGAGCTGACCAAAAGGGTGCAATGATGCACCTATTTTTAGATTTGATAAAATTGACAAATATTTGTATCAGTGATGTTTCATGATTTCAATGTTTTTACATATTTTCTTTAAAAAAATATTGATTCTGCAGAGCTCTAATACTGTACAAACAAAAGTTTGCTTAGTACTATACTGTGCAAAACAGTGATCTTATAAAATACAACAATTGATCTAAAACAATAAAAAACTGTACAAGCATAATATGCCATAACTTTGAACCCCTCCAAACTGAAATATCAACATCATAGTAAAATAAGAGTTATATATATATATATATATATATATATATATATATATATATATATATATATATATATATATATATATATATATATATATATGTACACTACCAATCAAAAGTGTTAGAGCGCCCTAGTTTTTCCAGTTTATCGAAAAGGATTCAGTTTAATGTCTCACTGCACTCTAAAATGTTAGCACAGGAGTTAAATAAGATGGAATCAATTTATAGAGCAAAATGTACCTTAACTTTGGTACTTTGGTACCTAAACTTTTTCATCACAGTAGCACCTTTGTCAGATATAACAGCTGAACACACTCGTGACATTCTTTCTACAATAGACATCAAATATTCTTCAGACAGTTCTTCACAAATCTGTTGCAGAAGCATAAATGTTGGTACTTGTAGGTTTGCTTTGCTTTTCACTTCATCACAAATCAGCTGGATAGTTTAAATCTGGAGACTGTGCTGCCACTGCATGTTTTCAAGCTGACCATCTTGTTCTTTTTTTCCTGAGGTAGTTCTGGCAGAGCTTGGACTGATGTTTTGGGTCATTATCTTGCTGTAGGATGAACTACTGACCAACTTGGAACATACCAGAAACATTCTAAAACTTTTGACTGGTGGTAAATATATTCTATAAATGAGTGACAGGAAAACAGAGTTTAAAGAAATAACTTACTAAAAATGTAAAAAATGATTAAAATAATTCATTCGTTTTGTCAGTAGGATATCCATTATTAATTGCTGTAATTCATGCAAGTCATTACTCTTTAACTTATTGTATACCTGCAAACACCATGGATTTAGCAGGTTTGAAGCCTGGCAGTGCCTCCACTGGCTGCTTATGGAGATAGAGAGTGTCTCCAATCTGAGCCTCCTTTACCTCTTTCATCCCAGCGATCACATAGCCCACCTGTCCTGCATAACTGAGAACAAAAGTCGGAGTTAACAGTCTAGAAGTTAAGATGGTATTCACTGTTTGTATTTATACATTTGAAGAACAGGCTATAATGAGTGAAGTCGTGCAAATCATTACTTTGCTTCTCAGTTCCCTTCATTAATCAAACAGTGGGAATGGCTCGGTAACTTATTCATATCAACACATTTTTGAGTATGCCAGTTCTACAACTGGTAATGTTGGATTACTGAACAGTCCTGCATTGTGTGATGTCAAACATTTTCTCACAAATAAGCAATAAGTGACCCATCTTAATATGCAGGAGCATGCATTTGAATTTTCATTTCATAGTGATATTAAGACAATTTATTACTCATTACAGTCTTTAATGCATACATTTCAGAAAAGTAAAACACTTCTTAAGGATCATCAGACATCCTGCTATATGCAGTTTCTCTATAGATGTAGGACGGCTTCTTACAGTCTCTCTATGGGATGTTCATCTGGTCTCAGAATTCCCAGTTCATTGACCTCATAGGATTTTCCCATGTGTGCAGAGATGATTCTGTCCCCCTTAGAAACCTGCCCTCCAAATACAGCAATATTAGCCACAACTCCTCTGTAGTGGTCAAAAGTTGAGTCAAAGACCAGTGCTTTAAAAGGCTCTTCAACTTTAGCTGAGGGACTAAAAAGAGAGAGACAATTTCAAAAACAGGAAGAGCAGAAATATATTATAGAGAGAATCAAGAGTAAAAAAATAATTTAAAACTCTTCAAAGACATCTGATGTAAACTCACTGAGGAATCCTCTTCACCACCTCCTGAAGAACTTGATCCACATTTGTGCCAAGTTTTGCTGAAATCTGCAGACAATTTCTAACTTCAGTAACTACAGGAACTGCTCATCTGAACGATAAATAACTTTAAATGAACTATGAAATGCTGCAGTGGCAATGCTGACAATACACCTGTACATACTCTTTATAATAAATAAATGACATTGCAATTGTCAGAGCCAAGCATGATCTGTGATTTCAGCTCCTACTCACCCTGATACATTCCTCCTTTGGAATATCAAACACTTTTTCAATTTGCTTCTCCACTCTGTCAGGATCTGCATTTTTCAAATCTATCTGATAGCAAAAACAAACGTGTTTACACAACTTGTCAACAAACTGCATAATCAATGAGAAAGTGATCTTTACAGGTATGCGTTTACCTTATTTATAACTGGTATGATGGTTAGCTGAGCTTCAAAAGCCAAAAAGAAGTTGGCCACTGTCTGTGCCTGTATACCCTTTGAGTTAAACAAGCAAAGAAATAAACTAATATGTACAGAGTCACAAATCAAACTAAATATATACACTCCCATTACATAGTTTATATATCATTTCTCACTATAATTGACTGTGTATATCAGTATTATAATTAAAAATAATTGTGAGAAATGTCACATTACACAGCTAGATGGAAAAGTAAGCTCACTGTAATGAGTCTATATAGTGAAAATAGCACATATGCCAGTTTCTGATACTAATATTGTATACAAAGCAAGTAGGAACCAGCTTTCAATTACTAGCATCAGTACCTGCATTTGAAGTACACCTTTAATGGGCAGAAATAAAAGTTCTACCTGATTTGCATCGACAATGAGCAGAACTCCTTGACAAGCTGATATGGAGCGGGACACCTCATAGCTGAAGTCAACATGACCCTAATCCCAAAACAACAGAAGACTGTTAGACAAGTACAACCTCTGTTCTAAAAAAGTTGGGACACTGTAAAATGTTAATAAATAAAATATGAATAAATAAAAACTGAATGCAATGATTTTCAAATCTCACAGACCCATATTTTATTCACAATAGAACATAGAACACACACTACACAATGTCTGGGAAGTGAGGAGACCAACTGCTGGAGATTTGGGAGAGGAATATTGTCCCATTCTTATGTGATGTAGCATTCTAGCTGCTTAACAGTCCTGGATCTTCTTTGCCATATTTTAAGTTGAATGATATGCCAAATGTTTTTAATTAGTGAAAGGTCTGGACTGCATTTAGGCCAGTTCAGCACATCTTGTTCTGTGAAGTAGTGCTGTTATGATGGATGCTGTATGAGGTTTAACATTGTCTTGCTGAAATATGCAAGGCCTTGCCTGAAATTTTTTATGACATTATGTACTGTAGATGGCTGAATATTCAAGGTCTTCAGAAATTTATGTTGAGAAACACTTTTCTGATATTATTCCATAATTTTTAGATGTAGTTTTTTGCAAATTGCTGCACCTCTGTCCATCTTTGCTACTAAGACATTCTGCCTCTCTAAAATGCTCATTTTATACCCAGTCTTGTGATTTAATTGCAAATAGCTCCCCCTGCTGTTTTTTATTAGCACTAGATACTTTTCCAGCATTGTGTTGCCTTGTCCCACCTTTGAGATGTGTTGCTGCCAACAAGTTCTAAATGAGTTAATACTTTTCATGAAATGGTCAAAAGTCTCATTTTCAACATCTGATATGTATTCTGTGGTTTGTTGTGAATAAAATATTAATCTAAGAGTTTTGCAAATTATTGCATTCTGTTTTTATGTGCATTTTACACAGTGCCCCAAACAAAACATATGCATAAATACTTACAAATGACACAAAACTAGAAGGAATTCTAAAGATTTTAACTGCATCTTAACTATAATCTTACTTGCTAAAACTAAGTCTAAAACAGGCACCTTTTACATAACAGCTCAATTCATTTGTTAATTGCCAAGTTTATTAGGTGTCTCAGCAGGGAAATCCAGGAAAATTGTGCTGGACACCAGCCTTAAAAAAAAAGATCTCTGATCTAAAAAAGGACCATGAATAAATAGTTCATGTATTTTAAATTAAACTACTCTATTAGCTATATTAACTAAATGAACAGTACTGACCGGTGTGTCAATGAGGTTTAGCAGGTAAGTCTGTCCATCATGTTGATAGAACAGAGAAGCAGTTTGGGCTTTCACTGTGATTCCTCTCTCCCTCTCTACCTGGAGCTTATCCAACACCTGCTTATTACACTCAGTTTTTGAAATAGCACCTGCATGAATTACAAAAGACAAATGAAAGTTAACCATATATATGTTAAGACAAGATTGTTCATCAAAGAGACTTGAACATGTTTTAAAGTGGCTGCAATAAAGGGTAAGAGAAAGCACCTGTCATCTCCAATAGTCTGTCAGCCAGTGTGCTCTTTCCATGATCAATATGAGCAATGATGCTGAAATTTCTTATTCTGTCCACTGGGAACTCTGACATGTCAATATTCTGCTGTATGAAAGAAAAGAGAGGACAGGTTTTAAAGACGGGTACAAACACACAGGTTAACAGAAAGCATGAGGTTTTTCAAGCATAGGTGAATTGTGAAAAAATAAAAACAAAACCTAATGAGAACTGCTCATAAAAATAATAATTGTTATTGTTATTAACATTTTAACAAAAGTTGAGACTTTTAATTATTTGGTAATTGTTTTTCTTATATTATCATTATTAATAAAGACAAACATCTTTTTAAAATAAATTATGCTGTTTACTACCTAAATCTTCTTTTCTCTTATGATTAGTAACAGAGTTTGACTTATTGTTCAGGTAACTGTGGACAACATTTTGAATAATTTTTCAGTATCACTAATACACTTTTTTTTCTTGTCTCTCCACTTCACTTTATTCCTTTCTAATATACTACTGAAAAGGCGAATTTCTTCTTTAAGATCAGTAAGTTAGTGTTGTTTATTGCATTCGAATGTGTATCAAAATTTCAAACATAATATCACCAGAAGCACTGAAATTCAATATGAGATCACTGGATATATATTTTTAAATGACTAGAACTTTTACAACAAAGCCACCAATGGGTCACATTCATTATCCTGTTTAACAGACCTTAATGCCACTATCATATTCAGGTCAAATATGCATCCAGTTAAAATATTTCCTAAACAGTGACAAACACAACAAAAACAATACTTATTATTCTATTTTATTTATAAAATATCTACATTTTTCAAGGTCTTTACTTTTGGAGTGTTCAGGGCATACCCTGACCCAGTATAGAATATTAAAGAGCCTTTGAGATTATGGTTCTCACAATAGCCCATGTACCTGGTAGAACTTATATCAAGAACTGAGAGACATAGGAGCCTGGCACAACTCATATGTAGAACAGAGGGACATGGGAGCCTGGCACAACTCATATGTAGAACAGAGGGACATGGGAGCCTGGCAGAGCTCACATGTTGAATTGAGGGACATATGAGCCTGGCACGGCTCACGTGTTGAATTGAGGAACATAGGAGCCTGGCACGGCTCATGTGTAGAACTGAGGAACATAGGAGCCTGGCACAGCTCATGTGTAGAACTGAGGAACATAGGAGCCTGGCACAGCTCATATGTAGAACTGAGGGACATGGGAGCCTGGCACAGCTCATATGTAGAACTGAGGGACATGGGAGCCTGGCACAGCTCACATGTTGAATTGAGGGATATAGGAGCCTGGCACAGCTCATATGTAGAACTGAGGGACACAGGAGCCTAGGAGAGGAGTTGATATGTAGAAATGAGGGACATAGGAGCCTGGCACAGCTCATGTGTAGGAAAGAGGGACATAGGACCTTGGGAGAGCTCAGGACTCAGGGACATAGGACACTTTGTACCATAAAATCTGCACCCCTTGAAAGGCTTTATGGTAATCCACAGTTATCTTAGCTTTGGTCATCAAAATTCTGATGTCCCGCAGCTAAATACATTAAATATTACAGAAGAACAGAATATTGTTACCTTCTGAGCTGAAGATCCGTTTTCTCTCACACAGTGAGTCCACACACAACCTGTCTTCATCCATCGGTGTCTGACCAGAGTACAGCCCTGACCTCCCCGCTTTACTCTACAGATCTTTACATGGCTAGAGCGGCCAGTGAGGGAGAAAAGACTGAGCACTGGTCTGAGTAAGAGCTGCATAGCAGGCAGCTAAAGACTGCACTGATATACTCGCAGATACGTTATCTTTGTCTTCTTGATTTGATGACACGTGTTCTGAATATAAACAAAAGATGCACTGTCCTTATTTGGATCCCAGACCTTCTCGATACAAGTTTTCAATATTTTGGATTCATATTCATGTGATAACAGAGAGTCGCCATATTGAGGTCATGAGTCTCCTTCGCTTTCAGTAACTAACCGTAACAAGTACATTACTGCCACCTGGTGTATTGGAAGTCTAATGAACTCCTGCAAAAACACAATTTCTCTGAGATAAAACTAATCCCAATTTGAACCACCTAAAGAGTCATTTATCTTAGTAAATCAGTAAAACTTGTTAAAGACCAAGTTGTTTATTGCTAGACATATTCACATTCATTTGAATTAGCTTCTTTGTTTATTTTTAACTACAGTATGCAATTTTGTATTTGATTTTGTTTCTGCTCATCCTGATTAATAAAATTAATAATTCCCCCTGCTGGAAAGTTAAAAGTTTCAGAAGTTAAAAATCCATCCATACATACATTTTCCATCCATCCATTATCACACTAGCTTAATCCTTATCAGGGTCACGGTTAGTCCCCTACCCCCTCACTGGGTGCAGGGCAGGGCATTACACTATTCAACTAAGCCCAGGACAGGGAAGAAGTTAAAAATAAAAGTCCTGTTTATTTTCATCATAATAACCAAGTTCAATTAGTGTAAGGTTATCGTAACATTATCTCAGAAGTTTGGTCACAATAAAAGTATTTTTAATCCAAATTCATTAATGAATCATGAATGAATTTGTAACATTATATAATGTAACACTATAAAATGTTACATTTACTCAGATTAAACTTTTGATCTGTCATCTATGTTCTATTACGAATAAAATATTGACATTTGCCATCTCCACATCATTGCATTCAGTTTTTATTCACAATTTGTTTAGTGTCCCAACTTTTTTGGAATCCGGTTTGTATGTTAAAACAGCCATTTGGTCTCTTATAAACAAAGAGCTGTCACATGAACAAAGACATCTCACCTCTCACCTCACACCTGTCTCATGAATATCCAATGTAGGAACGAGTGATGAGTAAAACACAGTGTCAACTCACAATTGTTAAGCTTTAGAAATAAAACCACATACAATTTCTAAAAAACTGTAATGACCAGTATGTCGCCAACACATATGTTTATACAGTTCTGAACTCAAAAGTCTTGGCTAGAAATGTTTAGAGTGTGTTTTTCACAATATATCAGCACATCTGAAAATAGGTTTTTGGAAAGTCTAAGTTTAGAGCAGATTTAATCTTTAATTTTATAGATTTATGACACTTTTACTCTTTTGACACAGTTGTTGAATTTGTGCTGAAAAAAATCAGGTGTATCATTTTGGAAAAAAATACTTTTAGATGGGTGTAATTTGTAAACAGTCAGGGAATGTCAGACTACAGAGTAGTCACAGAGTGCACACCAAGTTAATACAATCTCCACAGAAAATCACTGTTAATAGAGTGGGATTATCCGAAACACCAACATATCAGCCTAATATCTCAATATTCAGTGTGAAACATCAGTTAGAAGAGTGTTAAGGGTTAGGGTTACACTGTAACAAATGTATGTGGTTTTCACAGTATTGTTATTGTATACTGAATTTTTTTTTACTGTAGAACCTGTAAACAACATGTTGCTGTAGATCTGCAAATCATCATTTTCAAAAATCAGTGACGGGTTAATTCTACAGTAAACATATTTCAAAATAAAGTAATTTTAAGCCACCATTTCCCAGCTTTTGAGCATTTTTCTGACAGTATATTTGGCACAAAATAGGAGAAGTTGTCTATTTTTATACAGCCATTTGAAGACCCAACATCGTTAGTTAATCTACATCCTCCACAGTCGAGCAAATGATGAGGATCTAACTTTACTCTTCTACCTGCACGTTACCAGAATTTATTTCTATCTTCCTGACAAAATCTGAATACAAACTTTCTTCAACTTTGACTTCAGTAAGGACACTTTACTCAATATTTTGGAGCACTGTGTTATCATATTGTGATGTATATTTACATAATTTTCCTGATAAGAATTAAATTTAATGTTAGCTGTTATGTTAGTTAACTGTTAGCTATGTTAGCTAACTAGCTAGCTACTGTAATTGGTACAGTCATTAGCTAGTTAACATGTATGCTAGTGTGCATAATAGTACCAAAATATTCTGTTTACACATAAAATTTTATTATTTTATTATTTGATAAATGTTTAGTTTGTCAAAAGGATAACATGATGGTTTGAGTGTCTTCATTTTACAGTAATTAGTAATTATTGTATTAATCTACAGTCAATAAAAATAATGCTGTAATGTCTGTTACAGTAGTCTTAATATTTGCTGTGATAAACACAGCACATTATTACTGTAATGACAGTTTCAGTATTGTGGTTATTACTCTAGTAAAAATTACAGTATTATATAAGTACTCTGAAATTAAATTTACAGTAAAAAAGCTGTGGAAAGTATTACCGCCATGTACAAACTAATTGCTGCCAGCTAGTTACTGTGCATTTCACAGTATTATTTTTACTGTGTACACAGTAAATCTGCCAGTGTTAAATCAACACTATTAGAGTTAAATTAACACTGAGAGTGTTTCATTTTGACACCCTCAGTGTTAATTTAACTCTAACAGTGTTGATTTAACACTGGCAGATTTACTGTGTAGGGTTAGCATTGAGCTGTGCAGCAGTGGAACTGCCTTCTCTGGAGTGATGGAGCTCCATCCATTACCTTTGGGATGAGTTGAAGAGGAGCTTGTGATCCAGAAGTAATTGTCCAACATCAGCACCTGACCTCACTAATGCTCTAATGGCTGAATGCAGTCAAATCCTTACAACATCTAGTGTAAAGGCTGCCTGGAAGAGCAGCAGCAAGATATTGCTACATATTTATATACTTGACTTTAGTAGAAGTGTTTGATGAGAAGGTGTGATTGTTGGAGTAATTTAACACAATTAAACTGGTCTCTGCTATGATAATCCCACAACACATTACTGTTAATTGACATGTTTAAAGATTACTTTGGTGTGTTTATAAGTGCATGTTGTCTTTCTCCACACGGTGTCACCCAACACACAAACCTTTAACCAGAAGAGTGGAGGAGAGAACATCATTACCATGGCAACATGGCAGCCCACTCATAGGCCTACTAAGTAGGTCCCACTGAAAATTGCCTAGATAAGAAATCATATGAAATATCTCTCTCCAGCTTTGATGCTTGATGGCTGTCAGATGACATTTACACTTGTATAACCTCTCAAAGTCAATGTATGGCTACAGGTTTCTCTCTGGCGTACAGGTGTACTACTGTCATCATTTACACAAAAGGCTCTTTAGAGCTTATATATAGTTCACATTATGGGCTAATGTAGCTGTTTCTAATGCTAATGTAAGGTTTTCATGCCAGTATGTATGTTGCATGATCCTGTGTTACTAATTCTGTTAGATTCTGTGATTGCGCTGCTTATTCAGAAGGAGGAAATACTGGAGAGAAACAGATTTTGTTTTTCTCACAGATAAACTGTGTTAGTCTCTTTTTCCTCCCCCCTCCCCCCAGGATATTCATACATTTTATATACACAGCAGGCTTGGCAATGGTTTTTAAATTCCTTCTTAGTTGCAGACTGAACTGAATACACTGAATGAGATGAATGATTTGAATGGATGTATCAAAAATATAATCTTTATTTTGGTTATGCTCATTTATTCCAGGAAACCTAAGAGGTCATATTGTTTGAAAGCACATTTGCAAATTCTGGTTGTTAATCTGAATTTAGCAATAGATAATTTATGTCACATGATTGTTTAACCCTATCCAAACATGAGAGTCCAGTATTTTTTTGTAGCTATCATCTACATGATTTAGTTCATCAGTACTTCTTTTTCATCCAGTGTGATGCTGATGGATTTCCATCTGATGGCTGGTACCATTCTGGAGAACCCCTGGAGCTTCAGTCCAACTCACAAAATATTTTTTGTTGCTTTTTGCTTTTTAATAGTCTTTAATACCATTTATATTGGCAATGTCTGTATTTTTGCATATTTAATTAGCATACATGTAAACATAAACACTGTTTGAACAACAAATATTTGATCGAGATGATGTCCTCGATGCTCCTCAGCCATCACAGTTTTACGTTTCATCAGAAGCACACAATGAAGTATTGATTAACCAACCAGGTACAAAAAATACTGATCTTACATGAGGAAAGCTTTGGAGAGTGTTAAGAGTACACATATTGTATACAGTATTTATTGAAAAACCCCACAAAAACTCAAAGTAAACAAAAACTAATTCTAAGTGTTTGGACAACTCTTATGAAATGGTACATGGTGAAAATTAGTAGCACAGAAATTCACCTCAACAGTGAATAAATTGATTTTTTTTGCACATTATAATTAATTTAAAAATAAGTACCGGTAAAAATAAAAAAGATTCACACAGGCCATAAGATACAATAAAAAGTCAGTAAATAAAGAATAAGTGTGCATTAAAACATGCTAAGTTGTTCACTTAGAAAATGTGAATTTTTTAAACTTAGAATGTCAATAAAATATGCTTATATATTATATGTAGTTTTAACCGGGTGCCTAATTTTTTTGCATAATATTATACAGTACATAAAAGATTTTGGATTTTTTTTTCTAGTCTGCTTTAATTGTAGTAACGAATGTCATGATCATTAACACAGTTATAACAAAGTTCACATTAGTTAATAGCAGTATTTACTAAATGCTGCTCTTAACAGGAACTGTTATAAGCCAAGATCCATGAAAGTGATGGAACCACTCACTTCCAGCTTGGCCTCCTCTTCAATTTGTCTGAGAGATCAGACAATCTTATAGAGGCAGGTTTGGAAGAAGAGATGCACAGTCAGATACATACATCAGACTTCAGCTGACAGACTGAATTGAATTTTCAAATGAAACACCATCAGCCAAAGACTTAGATATTATTAAATCCGGTCTGGCAGCTTAAATCAAGGGATATGGTGATGAATAGGCAGTAAGGCCGCTTGTAATTTCACAGTCTCTAGATTGGCAGATGAAATGTAATACAAAGACACATTTTCCTTACTTTTTAAAAACACTTTTTAAGTTTTAAGTAATACGTTTCAAAACATACCATTAATTTATAAGTCTCAGTCCTGTTTTGAATAAGCAAAATAAATACATTTACACATATCGTCCTATTCACACTACAGCACTTAAGTCTTGTCCACTGACAGTGATGTTATAGAAAGTGTTTCTTTTTGGATTGCTTTTTAAATGAGACATAATACAGGACAGCCAATCAGATTGGACTCATTTAGTGTCAAACATATTAGTGTTACAAGCTTGTTAAATTGGAAGGGATAACATTGCAAAATGACAACGTATATAAACATATACAAACATGATAAGTGAACATCAGTGAAAAAATGCCAAAGATGTAGCTTGTGGTTCCAATATGAATTGGAAATCAGAGAGTATTTTACTTCCTTAAAATGAAAAAAAAAAATTATTTTGAAAAAAATAATTTTGGGTGGAACATGTTTTATCTATCAAGATTTGTTTGACTGGTGAGACCTTGAGGCTACTTTGAAATAAGTATGCAGTGCTGAGAGGATGGTGATGTAGTGGATGATAATCACTCAGTGTGTAGATATGCATTGTGTAATGGTGTAAAAGATCTGACTATGTTACCATCAGTTGCTGATGTGACATTTATTATTGTAACACTATACCACCACACTACATACCAGCGATGGATTGGCGCCCTATCCTAGGCTTGGCTATGCGCTCTGTCCGGGTTAGGGAGTAGGGGACTAACCGTGACCCTGATCAGCATTAAGCAGATAAGACAGTTGATGGATTAATGGATTTACCACCATACTATCTTCTCACATCTCTGAGTATGAAAATGCAGCATTAATACACCATTTTGTACTAGTCTGCAGCTATTTTTGCTAAGAAGTGTCAGTAATTTTATGGAGTGGAAACACACTTTTTTTGTGTGAAAACAGCCTGAATGTGGATTGCTTCTCAGTCAAACTACACTAACATTAGCTGTCACAGCTAAACTACCTGGAAAGTCAATTAGCCACACATTCATTCAGCAACCAACAATAGTGTTCACCAGCATATTCAACTAATGTTTATGTCTGGTCGATTTGGCCCCTAGATTTGGTGTTCACATCATGGCTTTGGCCTTGATATGAATTACACTTAATATGATCAAGGCCACAAATCCAAATGTTTGAAATGTTTCATTTTCATTTCATGTTTATTTTAAAAGATAAAACAACTGAAGTCAAGCAAATATGCCTCCAGCTCAGCCTCTGTAGCAGCCTGTTTAGCACAGAGGTGTAGTCAGTACTAAACTGGGGTACCAGTATGAAAAGCCCTTTGCGGCTCTTTAACTGTGAATGATGGAAAAGGGACGAATCGTGCCAGACGCATCAGCACAGATGATTGGAGCTCAGGGAGCGAATCAAAAGTGGTGTAATAATCAGCGTGCCATTCAGAGCTTCACGTGGCAGAGCACAGAATCCATCTCTGAGACATCTCAGACAGGCTCTGTGCTACACTAGAACAGGGCACGCTTTTCCACCACAGCTTTATTATAAGCTCCATTTGTGCTCGGTCACTCTAGCTGCTGAGTAATTTGAAGAAAGCCCAAACTGAAAGAAGGAGAAAAGTTCACAGGGTGTGTTGTAGCTGTCTGGAGCCTGAATTGCCAGCAAACAGATGCTATAAAATATGTCTCGCCTGATAGGATCCCTGCTGTAAAGACGTCTAAAGAGGCTGACTCGAAACAAAAGCCGTTCACCCATTCGTTTTGCTATAAAACCTTTCAGCATTTCTTGTGAAACATATTTCATGTTTAGAGCTACTATATTTCAAGTCTTTTTTGAACTTGTTTAAAGCATTGAATGGATTGAATTCTGTTCTTCTTTCAGGAAGTTTATGTGATTCTGATCAGTAATCGTGAACAGATCAGATTCGGTTTCCATATGTAGGTGGTAAATAATATCACTCTCATAATAAAACCTCATAAATTAATTTCTTTACATGTCATTATACCATGTTTGATAATGTCAGTTGAATGTTAAAATTTTAATAGAAATGAACCAAAATTAATATTTATGTTACATTCATGTACTTTAAAGTTAGAGATGTTTTAATGCTCATGTAAAATAATCAGGAGAAAAAAGTTCATTTGCCAAAACAATATCTCCTTTTTCAAAAATATTTCAGTTTCTGTCTTTATTTGAAAAATTTCTTTTGTTCATTGCATTGTGTGTTATACCGGCTATACCAAAGAAATGGCCCAAAATGATAATACTTGACTGAAAATGTGAACCAGACATCATCATTTTGGGGCATTTATTTTGGTGCAGTCGTTATAAAATAACAGACATTGACTTCTATTAAAAACAAAATTACGTTTTTTCCCTTCCTTCTCCAAATTCTTCTCATGTGTTCATTTGGTAAGATACTGGTTTTTACATACAAACTCTTGGAATATTTTGTCCAGATTGTTATAATCTGTTGCCATGCACTATGCATCTGAAAAAAATATTGCCTTATATGTTTGATATGACATTTTTTTTCTGACTCTGCCACTTTGATTCAATTTTTAAGATGTAAACAGTCAGATTTGTTACGATGGTGATGGTAGGAGCCAGAGGTTGTGATATCTACAGCTGAAATGTAACCATTTCATTTACTATCCAAAACCACATACATATATTTTGAGTGTAATGATTAACTAGTGGTAAATGCAAATAAATTTGCTTTGTTTGACTTCTGTAGCTTTTAAAAGCATTAAAACTACATAATTCTGCTAAATGACTGGCAAAGTTAACACATTAACACAGTTTGTAATACTGTACTGAACTGGTAGTGTCCAATAGTCTCCAGTGAGAGAAATGTTTCATTTTCCAGCACTTCCACTATAAATGAAACAAGTTTTATTTGCTCAGAAGAGGCATCAGGAATTGATTTTTAATTAAATATGCCATTTAGTAGTATTTTCCATTTTTCAATTCTATCAAGTTGCATTAGACATGTAGCTGACCTTAAGCACCCTGGACCTACGTGTGCCACATGTGGACAATTTTACATGAAAACATTAAAACTAAATTTGACAGCTGTAATCAACACATCAGGGGTCTGGTTCACATCATCACCACTGTAAATAATCCTGAGTTTGTAGGTTTCTCTAGAGGGTGTATTTCATATCAAACTACTATGAATGTTTACATCTACATAAACAAATTTCCCAATGCCCCAAGAATCTACCCATTGTTCATTGTATTACATTCACAGACAGACAGAACATTTTATAATATAGAAATAACCACTCTGTGAAAGACTTATATAGCTTTTAGCATACTACTACTACTACTACTACTACTACTGCTACTACTAATAATAATAATACAATTATTATTATTATTATTATTATTATTATTATTATTATTATTAATAATAATAATAATAATAATAATAATAATAATAATAATAATAATAATAATAATAAGTTACACTTATATAGTGCCTTTCACAAACCCAAGCAATAAAAATGTTAAACAGCACATTAACAGCAATAAAACATGTCAGACATCTGGTTCCCATCATTACCATTGACTTTGTAGGTTTCTCTAGAGGACATATTTGAAATCAAACCACTCTGAGTGTTTACATCTTTAATTATGCAGGGAATCAGAAAAAAAAGTGGAATTCCCATTTAATAGATCTTTATTTCAGAACTTTAGCCGCGTTCTACATCTGAAAAAACGACATCTGCACCTTCAGAATGTGTAAAAACATTATGCGGATGGAGAGAACGTTAGATATATCAAATCAAAATGTAAATCCTTACCAGTATATCCAGATTTGCTTCACACCATTAAAAATAATGCAACACTGTCATTTGTGGTGGCAATTGGTTATTTATTAATGGAACTATTATGTGATTGCAAAATGTGAGGTCTTTATGTGCAACTAAGCAACTCAAACATGTATGAATATTTCAACGTGAGCAAAGCAATGTTCAGAGACAGATGTGTGTTCATCTAAAATGAAAATTTCCCCTCCTACCCTTTCAGAACAGAGATGTTGACAGGTCTTCTGAAGTTCAGCTTCTCTCCAAGGACGACACGGGTGAGAATCTGAATTCAGGTTTGCAAACATTAATTTTCTTTGCTGATTTGAAAAGAATAAAGTTCAAAGTCTATTTTTATGTGTCCCTCTCTTGTGCCTTTGTTCTTCATATGTTCAGTTTCCTGGATGGTTACAAAACAAAGAGGAAAGTATGGACTTTGCCTTTAATCATATCAGTTAAATGTACTTGTCTTGGTGAAAAAAGAGAGCCTGAGCTGCATTTACTCTCAATTATCTTACCACTGTTCTACAGCATACAACAGTAATGGGTTGCAAAGTGGTCCTTCAGTACAGGGCAGATCCTAGGGCTACACATCCACTCACACAAACAAGCACACACACATACTCATAATGCATCCAAGCATGGCCACAAATGCACACATGCATGCATAAGTAAAAGCATCTCTCTCTCTCTCTCTCTCTCTCTCTCTCTCTCTTTCCCCTGCTTTCTCGCTCTCTCCATCTAACTCTCCCTCTATTTAAGTGCTATTGCAGGGCTTGTGCTATAATACAATCAAGTCTACAAGCCAACATTGCTCGTGTTCTCTGATTACCATCCAGCATTTTCCGTCATCTTGCTGATTATTCATCTTGACATTCAAAAAGACAAGAAGCACATAGTTTTTCCTCTTGATTTATCGCTCTCCTGTGAAGGTGATTTTTGGTTTCAGCTTTTGTGCAACAGATGATGCTCAGATAGACCCCACAGGCACATGCTGGGTATATAAAGAGCTAAGTCTCATTTGGCTCGGCAGGATCCAACAGTGCTGGGACGTTTATCTGATCTCATATCAGTCTTATGCTGGCAGATGTTAACCTAGTGTTCAGGGATTGTTCTAATTATAGCAGGTAAGACCTGAGGAGCCAATGTGACAATTCCCTCTAAACAGTAGATATGGCTTGAGATGCCTAAACATATGCAGAGTTACACTCAGTGGCCGCTTTATTTGGTACACATACCTTATATCTACACTCATTGTCCATTTTATCAGCTCCACTGACCACAGGTACACTTTGGACATACAAACCCAAGCAGCTCTGCTGTATCTGATCCAGCGCAACACACCACCACCACTTCAGTGTCACTGCAGTGCTGAGAATGGTCCACCACCTAAATAATACCTGCTCTATGGGGGTCCTGTACATTGAAGAACACGGTGAAAGGAGACTACAGGGTATACAGAGAAACAGATGAACTACAGTCCTTAATTGAAGAACTACAAACTGCACGTCATTGTCAGTGGAGCTGGTAAAATGGGCAATGAGTGTAGATATAAGATATGTGGTCAGTGAGGGTGTAAGGATGGCTCAAGTTTAAAGGTACTTAAAGTTGTACTCATGTGAAGATATAAATGCAAAAGCTCTAGATGCCTCATAAAATGTAATTTAAATGTTATTTATCTGAGATGTGTCTATATGCTATTGCATCTCCAAAAAACGTGAATGATTTGTGTTCATAACTGAATTCAAAAATGTAAACTGTCATATATTTTATATTCCTTCATTATAAAGTGAAATATTTCAAACCTTTTTTGTTGTAATGTTGAAACTGTTTGAATAGCAGTTCACTCACACACAAAATAAAATATTAATTCTTCATGAATTTGATGAAAGATTCTGGGTTTCTGGTTTTCATAAGCTATAAGCCTTAATATTGACCAACATTAAAACAAAAGACGACTTGAAATGTCACTTTGTATGTAAATAAAATAAAATATGTGACAGTTTACCTTGAATTAAATTATGAACATAAATGGACTAACAAGATATTCTATTTTCTGAGGTTCACTAGTACTCAGAAAAAAAACAACTCTATGATAATTTAAGATATCTAGCTAGCTGATACCATGACTTCAGAATATTACTGTATGAGAAGAGATGGATGACTGAAGAGAGGAAAGACTGTAACTTGCCTGAGAATTTGGGGAGCAGTTCTATGCAGATTCTGCTTTGAGCTAGAAAATCCGGCACCACCTTTGAAGAAAAGAAATAGGACTGAGAGATAGACTGAAGTATAGAGGAGAAGGGATGGTAGTGGATGTAAAACTTTATTATGGAAAACGGAAAGTAAAGATTTTGATATAAAGATAAAAATGATAATGATAAAGATAAAAATTGATAGGGTGTTTGATTGGGAACAGGAGGAGCTTCATGCATGGTTCACCACACAAACTAACTGTTTAACTATTTATAAACCACATGATGTTTTCTCAGTTAACGTTAAAGGAATTCAAGGTGGCTAAGACTTTTGCATAGTATTAGTAAAAGTACAAATGTCCTTTAATTTACAACTGCAGAACAACATCTTAGAACATCCAAAAACTCTGTTTTGTTGTGCTATTTTTCTCTTTTTGTTGTGCTCTTGCTTTAACCTATAAATTATCATCCTTAAAGTCAGAGGTATGAGGACTTTAAATGATGGATTACAGGGTTCTCTCTCACAGTTTGTTGAAAATGCCTCCTTTCAATGTGGTGTACTTTATTGTTACCTGTTATGTGTTTATGATCCATGATCATGAGGAAGGTGCTATATACATAATAGTGATGATCGTAATGATGATGTAACACAATGAAATGAAGGAAAAAGCATTAGTGTGTAAATACTAACACCGATAGAACGTAGACTCACTTGTTAACAAATATGAGAATGAAGCTATGAACATGTATAAATAACAAAAATATGACATCAGTTAAAAAGGCATGTAACTGAGTAAACTAACAACCTCTTCTTAACAGCACCTCCGAAAATGAATGTAAATCATGCAATGCATGAAGAATTCATGATGCATGCTTCTTTTTTTATGTTCAGTGAGTCTATTTATATCTTGTGCTATTTGGAAACACATTGAAAGCCAAAAATGGTCTCTTGGTAGAATGAATGCTCTGATTGGGTGTATAAAGACAGAGTAAAATGGCTCAGGAAATAGATCATCTTGGGATGTTTCTGCTGCAGATAAAAATAGATTCCTTTTATACGAGAACCAACATATAAATGCATTGAAATGAGATGCAGATATATGTATTTTTTTGATATAATGTAAAAGAGTCAGTATCACAAAAGCACAAACACATTGTTACATTTATTGCTGTATATTGTACATGTTTTTTTTGTTAAAACTGAAATCAGAAGGGGAACATGCTAAAATTTGATGTTTCTGTGCAGTTGTGAGTCACGTTGTAAAATTCGGAAAAAAATCAGGCCTAGTTGTATTTGGTAGGAGTGCGTCATATCTCTTTACATATTAATATCACACACAAGCTCAAAAAGTCCAGCTTGAAAGGTTTCAAATGCAAATACAGCATTACTGATAAGAACATTACAACTGCAGATTCACTTACATCCTCTGAAGATATTTTCTTCACCATGTTTTGATCAAACCCTCTTTGAATGCTCTTTTAACATGGTCTGCTTTCTTTTTAATGTAGTAGATCAAGACTAAGGCCCGCTGAATTTCAGCTGACATAGTTCACAGTCATTAGTTATGGGTGCAAGCGTGGAGGCCTGCTGGAAGCCTAAATGCCCAATTCCCTGCTCTGGTTTCCTAAAAGGAAAACACCAGCTCTATTTGAGTGCTGCTAACCAGACCATGAACTAATCTAGCCAATTCCAGACACTGCTGACAGGTGAGGGCAATACCAATCGTGCTTCTGCCCCAGTTATTAGATTGGTTGTGCTTGTGGGTTTGTTTCCATATCTCTTTTAATCACACTAGACACTGGTTCTCCCAGTGGCAGTTGGCCTGCACTTTAGCCTGCCACTTCAGCTATATTTCATATTATTGCTGTCATAACAAACCCACATATCAGAAATGGATACATCATTCATAAATTTAATGTACGTTGATATGAAAAGATTTTATTTCTAGCTATTTGGATCCTTTCTATTGGTCTTCATGAAATGTTCACACAATGTGAAGGGGCAGGTGACATTTTCAAATGGTATAAAAATAGAAAAATGTTTATATTCTTGACACAAAACTCTCAAAAATGTATTATTAAATTAAATGAAAATTAAAAATTATTTTCCTCTGGACAACCTCCACATAAAATTAAAGTTAAATTATTTCCCTACAGTCTTAAAAATGGCAGTTCTTCAAGGGATCTTGAGTAAAGAAAATGTTTTTATATAAAACCACGAACACTCAAAGTGAAAGGGTTCTTTAGACTGATGAGGAAAGTGTTGTAGATGGTTTCATACAACACATTTTTGAGAATGGTTCTAGCACCCAGAAGGGTTCTGCTGTATTTATGATGTCAAAGTTATAATAATACATTACATTTACATTTAGCGGACGCTTTAATCCAAAGCGATTTACAATAGTATAAAAGTACAAATGCAAAAAATACTAAAGTTAAATAATTAACATTTGGATATCGAATGCTGAGTGCATATCAGTACTCATGGGAGTATTTGGGATCACTAGAGCAGGTGCTCTTTGAAGAGCTCGGATTTTAGGAGTTTCTTGAACCCAGTGAGGGACACCTCTGCTCTAGTGGTGGTAGGCAGCTTGTTCCACCATCTGGGAACTACTGAGGAGAACAGTCTGGATTGCTTTGTGTGAATGTTAGGCAAAGCAAGGCGACGTTCAGTGGAGGAGCGTAGCGACCGGGCAGGGACATAAGCTTTTAGGAGCGAGTGCAGATAAGATGGAGCCTGCTCTGTCATCACCTTATTGGCGATCATGCAGGCTTTGTGTTTGATCCGGGCAGCAATCGGAAGCCAGTGTAGCTCAGTGAGCAGTGGGGTGACATGTGCCCATTTTGGATGGTTAAAAACCAGATGTGCTGCTGCATTCTGGACCATCTGTAGTGGTTTAATAGTGCAGGCTGGGAGGCCTGTTATCACAGCGTTGCAGTAATCGAGGCGTGAGATAACCACAGCTTGTACCAAGAGTTGAGTGGCATGTTGCGTTAGGAACGGTCTGATTTGTCTGACATTATAGAGCGCAAAGCGGCAGGACTGTGCAACAGAGGCCACATGATGTGTGAATGAAAGCTGATCATCAAACATAACCCCGAGGTTCCTAACAACCTTTGATGGAGAGAGTGAGAGAGAGTCAGTCGTCAAGGTGAGGTTGTGTTGAACCGACTGTTTTGCGGGGAAGACCAGTAGTTCAATCTTTGAGAGGTATAATATAGGAAACGAAATTTTGGCTATATAGAACCATTTTAAAAAGGTTTCTATATAGAATCATCCACACAACATTTGTCATCAATCTGAAGAACACTTTCATCATGCAATTAAATGTTCATGGTTCTATATAGAACCATTTTCTTTACTAAAGTACCCTTTGAGAACCACCTCTTTTCAGAGTATAGATGTGTAAGTCTAAGCCAGGAACTTGGGTCATTCCACACCAAATCACCATGGTGCTGTGGAGTCTCATTTCAAAGCAGTGCTCTAATTATTTTTTTCAGTAATGATTTTTCATCACACTACATCTTACACATTACCACTCAAAAGTTTGGGATCACCATGAAACTGAAGACTTCCCATAAACACACATGCATTTATTTAAGCATTTTTGTAGACATTTTGTGTCTATGATAACCTACACAAATGCTGCTGCTTCATATTCTCTGGTAGAAGCGTGAAGTAGGACAGTGTCACTGCTTTTTAGCTCATTTTCAGTGTCTCCCACAAACTTGATTTTAGTGAGTTTATAGACTTTAGTACAGTTGTTTACTCTCTACCAGAAGTAATGCTTATATTTCATGCAAAGTGTCATGGTAGGAATAACCTGGATATGTTTTGAGCTGTCTGCAGTTCTGTAGCACCTATTACATTTATTTTGAACAGGAAAAGTTTTGTAAAAGTAAACCTTTGTCATTTTCCTTCATTTTTAGCAAATCTGAGAATGCTTTATTTTATAATGGGTACAAAATGAGTTCACAATTCAATCTATTCTGTAGGCCGGATCTAAAAAGCCTACCCAATAAATGACCTGGTGAAGGTATTAACACAAAATTCTTAACACACACACACACACACACACACACACACACACACACACACACACACACACACACACATTACTACATATATAAATTTTCTCATTGAAATCCATGGGACTACATGAGCTGACAAAAAATGAAAACATATGGTGCTTTGTGGTTTTAATATAGCAGCAATGCTATGATCTTTTAGAAAGGTGGATACTTGTTTAATGTGTATTAAATCTCATTACATTTTATATGAATCATTATTAGCTGTCAGAGGACTGAACAATCATCTGCCAGAGGACCCTGAGAAGTGTGTATGTGTGCTGCTCCCATGTGTGTACAGGTGCATCTGGGCATATGTGTGTGTGTCCATCCTTTGCTTTTTCCCTTTTTGGACCATTGCTCAAGGGAGTCCTTCTGCCATGTTCTGTGGGTGTGACTGACAGCTCTAAAGCTAGAGAGACAGGACTCCCTCAACCATGCTGCAACCAGCTGCTCCACAAGCCTTCCACTCAGAGCTGTTCAGCTGGACGACCCGGCAACACTGCCATTCTCTCTCACTCCTCATTGCTCACCTGCCCACTGCACTCAGACAAATGCAAAACTCTAAAACAACTTATGCTACATCTTCACTCTGGACAGGAGACATACTTTGCATGCCAAAAGTCTGAGTCTAGTTTTTTTCAAAATGTTTATAATACAAATAGTCATGTTTGCAGTAGTTATCATGGAAAATAATTGCTTTTTTATATGAAAGAGTGTAATTTACTATGTTAACTTTGAATGAATTTCATTTAATCAACCATCTATACCATCCATATATGGAAACAGTCTGTTTTAAATAAACTATTTTTATGATATCACAAGAAGCAACAAATTTACATATCAGCTCACAGTAGTTTAGATCTGCCCTTTCATGTTCAGGTTATAAGGAGTGTTTTAAGGAGGCTTTTTGGATGTGTCACAACACAATGCAGCCAGTCAGAACAGAGATCATTTACTAATCATTGCTGTCAAGTTGGGGGCAGCACAGTGACTTGTTGGTTAGCACTCTCACCTCTCAGCACTGGTTTTGGGTTCAAGTCCCCATCTAGGTGGAGTTTCCATGGTCTCCCCGTGTGCAAAAAAGTGTCCTTGTGTGTGTGTGCCCAGTGATGGATTGGTGCCCTGTCCTGGACTTAGCAAGGATAGTGTGTCATGCCATGCCCTGCACTGTTCATCATGATCAGAATTAAGTGGAAGATAATGGATAGATGGTTGGATGCTGTCAAATTGCCATGTTAAAAAAGAAAGGCAAAATGTTTAACATTTTGCATTATAAATATAATGTAGATAAATAGACAGACAGACAGACAGACATAGATAGATAGATAGATAGATAGATAGATAGATAGATAGATAGATAGATAGATAGATAGATAGATAGATATCACAAAAACAATCTGTTTAAGACAACATAAACAACAATAAACTAAAAGGTAAATGTAAGGCATAACCTCTATTAATAGCAATATAAATAATAAAATGTTACATATTAACAGGGTGTCCCATTTGCTTCTTTACACAAATGACTGTGAATGACTTAATGAAAATCTGGTGATGAAGTTTAGATTAAATATACCTCAGTCTGTGTGAAAAAAACTGACATGCACAATTACAAAATGGATTGATTGTTAGTTTCAGACCACTAATATCTGCAGCTGTTGGAGTGAAGGCTGGCGCCCATCCAGCTGTCTCCATTAGTGCAATGATCAATAATGAAATATTGCATTATTAGTATCAGTGCACAGTACAGGAGGAAGTTTTCATGGTGTGAATTTACTGCACAACAATCTCAACTGAGAAATCAGGGAAAAACAAATCTTCCCAAAAAAACACATTTCCATGTCGACATCCCTTATCGGGAGAAAAGAACTACATGCTGGATATTTTCAGCACGTTTTATGTCAATCTTTTTCACACAGACTGATGTATTGTTAGTATTAAAGTTATTTACAACTGTTTGGGCAAACGACACCATGCACAATGTAAAAACAAACTAAACAAAGTTCAGTAACCCCAAAAAAATAAAAATAAAAAATCCAGCACTGGGTCAAAGCAACCCTATACTGTATTTGGATTTGTCTTATGGCCCAGCCTGTTGACATATATAATTCCAGTAGTTAGGGCCATTGCTCCACCCACACAGATCACACACTCTGCGCAGGGCCCCAAACGTAGGTAGGGGTACCACTTAATTCTCTGCTGAGCAGGGCACACAAAGCATTTGTGCTTAGGGCACCCGCATGCCTAGCACTGGTCCAGCAAGTATTACCGCATTAGTTTAGCCTAGCATGTGTTCTGCTCTGTAGTGACCCACCGGTGAGTTAAGGGTTGTATTTAACACAGTACTTTAAGAGCATTCTGTTCATACCATGGAAAAAAACTTTAATGAGCTTGAAGCTGACTGTTGCAGAGCATAGTCAAAGTGTTGCTGAATAGCTTTTTATGTTATCATTTTTGAGGGGTTTTGATTTTCTTACTTACAAGTAATAATAAAAAAATGCATTTCAAAAAAGACCAGATGAAGGCAAGCTGAAACACAGCAGAACTGACATATCAGATGATTATAAAAGCAAAATGCTTGTGTAAACTAACATTCATATTTACATGGAATCCAAACAGTGATAGCATTGGTTGCTGTCAGTTTGAGGTCTTCATAGTGTGACCCTTCTGTATTTCTTCTAGATTTTATGTCATCCAATATGGTGATGCTGGTACTTGAGTGCTGTTGTTGGCATGGCAACTACCAGACCTGTCATGATGATGACAGACTTTTTTTTTAAACTCCAAGTTAATAAGTCTTTTTTTGTATGTTTCAGACTATAATGGATACAGAGGTGGAAAAAGTCTCAAAATATCCAAGACGGCTGCCCCCCCCAGTAGAAATCACTTAAGAGCAAAAAGTGTGCTGCAGTGTTATGGCACTAAGGTAAAACTGACAAAAGCAATCAATCAGGCATACGTCCAGTATATTGTAAATGGTGATTTCCTTTTGCATCTTTCAGCTTACAGCATGGGTAAGGCACTATTTGACAGTGCTCCAGATCTTATACGGCACCCTTTCTCGGACACAGACAGACCCAGTGGGCATGACGACTCCTGTTCCTCCTCGACCCAGAGAACTGAGCGAGGCCATCTGGGCTGGCAGGCCACTCTGATAGGGGTCCATATGGTGCCCCTGTGCCATACCACACCAGATGCTAAGACCAAAGACATGGCAGCCGTGCCCCTCTTTAATGCCCTTGCCTATGACAAGCCGATGCAGATGACAGAGAAAGAGAGAGAGGAACACATGGCTTTGATGATAAGGATAATGACTATGGAGGTGTAACGACCTGTACAAGTAGATTTAGTGCAGTGTGAAATGCACTCAGACACACTTTAACACACTCAGACACTTTCACTGCACTGAAATATAGTGTACAGCTTTCCCCAAGGACAGAACAATAAAAAAGCATTAATACAAAATAAGAAGAGAAAGTTTTACCACTAAAAGTACAGTCAAATATAGTCACTATATGAATTAAGCATCAAGATTCAAGACAAAAATGTTATTATACAAAACCTCATTTGGTACATAATATACATCTTTAGACTATATTGTATAAAAAATCCATATAAATCAGGCAGCTGTGGCCTGGCGGTTAGGAATCTGGTCTTGTGACCGAAAGGTTGCTGGTTTGATCCCCCGGGCAAGTCATAACTGAAGTACCCTTGCACCTAATCCCCAACTGCTCCACAAGCACAGTGGATGCAGCTGCACACTGCTTCACGCACATGTTCTCACAGTCTAGTGTGTGTTTCACTGATTGGATGGGTTAAATACAGAGGTCAAATTCTGGTCATATTTAATTAATTAGGTCATAATGTACTGTACATCAAAATATACCCAATTATGCTATAATGTATTGAATATCTAAGTGTATCTACGGTAGTTATATTGTAACACAGTTAATTGATCAAATTTGACAAAATAGAAATTGATTTATGTTTTGATTTTTAAAAGACTTTTAAATGGGTGGCACGGTGGCTTAGTGGTTAGCACGTTCGCCTCTCAGCGCTGAGGTCTTGGGTTCGACTCCACATCTGAGCAGAGGTTCCATGTTCTCTGCGTGGGTTTCCTCTGGGGTCTCCAGTTTCCTCCCACAGTCCAAAAACATGGAGGTCAGGTGAATTGGCTACTCTAAAAATTACCCTGGTGCGTATGAATGTGTGTATGTATACCAGATATGGTTGGCACTCTGTCCTGGGTGATCCCCCTAGTGCTCGATGCAGTCCTCCATGTGGACGGTCGCTTCCCGTTGAGAGTACGCTGTGTGTGATTGGCTGCTGCTTCTCACGGGTGTGTGTGGTTGAGTGTGTGTAAATGGAGTGTGTTGATTGTAAAGCATCCTTGGGTATCTAGAAAGGCGCTATGTAAGTGTAACATTTGTTCATTCATCATTCATAAATGCAGATTTAAAGCAGTAAAAAGAAAATCCAACCAGTTGCACAGGGTCAAAAAATAAAAGTGTGTTAATAGTACGTATTAAAGACAGCACTGGGTAATTGTTTTGTAAATAGTTTCTGTTGTATTTCTTGAAATACTCTATACAGTTTAACAAACCACATGATCAGTCTGAGGACTTAAATTAATGTATTTGTGTATTAGATAGGGTTTTGCCCTCTGTCCTGGGTGATCCCCCTAGTGCTCAGTGCAGTCCTCCAGGTGGACGGTCACTTCTGGTTGAGAGTACACTGTGCACGATTGGCTGCCACTTCTTGCAGGTGTGTGTAGTTGAGTTCTAAGTGTAAATGGAGTGTGTTGATTGTAAAGTGTCCTTGGGTTTGAAAAAGGCGCTATATAAGTGTAACATTCATTTATTCATTCATAAAGTTGAAATAAAATTGTTTTTTTTTTTCCTTTAAAGGCCACAGGGACTGTAAAAAATCCATCCAATCATTTCACTCAGACCGAACAAAATGATTGGATGACCTCCTTGTCTGTACACCTTCCTGCCAACCTCATCCTACCCAAACGCATGTACATGACACAACATGCGCATCGCTAAACTGAAAAGCCTGGAAAGTGATGCAAAGGTGGCTATTTTTCTACCAGACAGGTAATTATATGATTTGTGTTGTGTTTTTTTTTGGGGGGGGTTGTTATTTTTTCTATATTGTGTAGATGCTGTTGTAAAGCTGTAAGCTAGCTAGCTGTCTGTGTTTCTCTTGTATGTAATCTATGTGTGTAAGAGATTGATGATGTCTGCACAATGATAACATGAAGTGTTTTCTTACATGTGAGCTCTAGTAAACACTTTTAATTGTATTGAAATCATTTTAATTTAACCTATTCCTTTCTAATTATGCATCCAGACGTGTTTACCAAATGATAACCATCCAAAATCAAGAAGTACAGCCTAGATCTTTTCAACAGAAAGAAAACTGAACAATGGTTTGATCCCCTTGAGTAAAGCACCTAACTGAGCAAAGCACCTCCAAATGCTCCCCGGGTGTTCACGATAAAGCTGCCCTCCAGGCAAGTGTGCTCAATGCTCCCTAGTGTGTGTTCACTAGTGTGTGTATACAGAATGTGAGTTTTGCTGCATGGACGGGTTAAATGCAGAGGTCAAATTCCTCTGTGTGTACCTGCACATGAGTCAATAAGTGTGCACTAATATATGATGGTTTGCAGATACATGTTGTGATTGCCTGACAATACAGAAGGAGGCAAACTTTATTTTACCTTTATTTAGATTGTACATTTAGCATTGATCTTTATTCTGATTAGTCACATTAGCTACTTGAGGAGACTGGGCTGTCAGCATCCAATGCCATTCAGTTTGAGTAGCTGTGATTGTTAATCCGATTGTAATGTACATACACTTTCATACATTTAGATAGTTGATTAACCTCCCTTGCAATCTTTGATAGACCACCACTGACACTGAAGTGTCTAGAAGTTCCAAATATCAATGTCTCAGTTTCTGAGCTACTGAAAAGCTAAAAAAAGCTAAACTCAGCCCATTTTGTGTTTTCCACAAGTTTACTCATTTAAATGTTCACCAAGTAAGAAAAAAGGTTTTTCCTGACACACAGCGGCATCCAACTGTGTAAATATCTTTTCTCAGAATCTCCTTCTTCCCACGCATGTATTATAATCTAATGCTGTTCCTCCAAAGAATGACACTGTTGGGCTCCAAAAATACAGCGTTATCATACTGTTTGAAAAATAGTTTGCTGCCATGTTTCCTGGCAACAGTAACTAAGTAGTTTTCATTTTGTCCGTGACTAATTTGTCTTTGACAACACCTGGCCTGTAAAAGCAGTAACAGCAGTTAGTGGTCTACCTCTCGCATAAATACAGCTGCATAAGCTTTATTAAAATGAACAAGTCAGAATCAGATAAACAAAGACATAGATGCAAATAAATGTTCAATACAAAGTAAGAGTAGAATAATTAAATTATAGTAGTTTTAATTTCACTCACAGTTCACAGTACTAGTACATCTCCAAAAATGTAATGGAATATTGTGAAATGTACATGTTTTATAAATGTAGACATCCATCCTTCATTCCATCCATCCATCCATTCATGCAATCATCCATCTTGTTAAGCTTAATCCTCGTCAGGGAGTCAGTCTTCTCTACCTCTTCACAGGCCAATGGGCAGGGCATTACACTAATTTAACCATAGCCAAGACAGGGCACCAATCCATCGTTGGGCACACACACACACACACACACACACACACACACACACACACACACACACACACACACACACACACACACAATACCACAACAGGACAATTAAGAGTAGCCAATTTATCTGACCTCCATGAGGTCATAAATATACACATGGTCAGTGCCTGAATGGGCTTACTCTAGAGTCGCCAGGTTCCTCCAATAGTCCAAAAACATGGAGGTCAGGTGAATTGGTTGCTCTTAAGTGTCCTCCTTAATTGTGCTCCTACTGTTGGAATTTTACCCTGTCCATGGTTTGTCTAGAAAACTAGAATGAAATGAAATAATCGATCCATTTGAGATTGAAGATTTATGAATTTCATTAGCTGTAAGCCATATTGATCAACAGTAAAACAAACAAACAAGGCTTGAAATGTCACCTTATGGGTAATGAATATAAAATGACAGTATAAGTTGTTCAATTATATTATTATCTTAAATGAACTTTTAGACAGTATTTTATTTTTATGTGGCATTGTAAGATCACTTTACCATAGGTGAGACCTTAATGAAGACCTGGATGTAATGAGAGAACAGTTTTTTCAGTTTGAGAGAACAATTGGTTGTACTGATTTTACAGAAATGACTGGGAGGTTTGGTTGACTTGAGTTCTATTGTTAGCAAGGTTAGACTTACAGAGCCAGTTCTAAACTAATGATGTAAAAATACACTGATGAGTCAAACATTTAAGACCATATTCAGAGAAGAAGTGAATAACCTTTATTATTTCATAGCAATGGCAAATGTGAAGGTCTGGGGGATATAAAATAAGAGTATAATGAGTTTTTCTAGTCAAGGTGTGAGTACATATCAACAGTGGCCTCCAAATTCCCCAGATAGCAATCTGACTGAGCATCTGTGGGATGTGCGGAAACAGCAAGTCTGATGTGTGGCAGATCCACGTCACAAATTACAGGACTTAAAGGATCTGCTGGTGCCAGATACCACAGGTCACCTTCAGCTGTGTTGTAAAGTCTGCCTTGATGGGTCAGAGCTGTTATGGTGACATGTGGAAGAACAACAGCATATTAAGTATTAGCATAATGGTCTTGTGTTTTGGCTTATTGGTGTATGTTTTGGCTGATTTAAATGATGCACATGTAAGTGAATGTTTGTGAATGTTATTTACATGCTACAAAAATATATTATTTAAGCAGTGCAAATAATGATGTTGTGCTATTTAGATCATTACTTAATAAATAATTACAGATGTGTCATTAAAGATGAAGTACAAAAGCCTGCAGGAGATAAATGTTGCCCTGGCGGTAAGGTGACTCATTATGATGCCTAATGGCTGTGAGCAGGAATGACCTCACTTAGCTCTCCTTAACACTGGGTGGTTGATCTGTAGGTGATGGCACTCCTCTGTTCAGCTGAAAAGAAGAGAGGTTGGGATGCTTTTAAAAAGTGGTACCATCCTTTTCATGTTGTTCCTGTTATTAGCTTTGGTATTGTCATGGGAAGGCTGGCTGTTCTAGCTGTTCAAACTAGAAAATCCCCTCTTTCTACCGTTACCAAGGAAACTATTTACTGACTGTTTTGGCCCTGAGCTTTCATTTTTGTGTGTAAAGAAAAAAAAAAATCCTTTTTGCACTCCCCAGATTTAGCTGTCTCTACATGTAAGACCACTCATATATGTAATAGGCATCTCATAATCTATGAGTTGATAAAAGGTCAGTGAAAGAGCAATAGCCAAACTGCCTGACATCCTTATTGTGCTGCTCTGTGGTCATTGAATAGACGTTAATTACTAACTGCAGTCCCTGTCAAATTTTGCCAAACCAATTTTGTGGTGTATAAAGGACTGAAAAAGTTCTCAGTGCATTTCAATAGATTATTGTAAAAGGGCCATGATCTGATGAAGAATGCATTCGTTATTTGACAAGTAACTTGGCTCCATAATGACGAATCAACATTTATGAGCATGCAGGATTTATGGGTTTATCTGGGGCACTATTCAAGTTCAGGAAAATGGGTCAGAAAACATGAAAGAAAAGAGGAAACTTAGGACAGTAATAAGACAGTGGCTCGCCACCCTGAAGTCTTTGTATTCCAGTCAAAGAAGCTTTCTATGCCAGCACTACTTCTAATGTTTATTTGATGGATCTTTTGATGGCAAATTCAAAAAAATTCTCAAAAAAGATAAGAAATTTAAGGAATTTAAATGATTTGAATTCAATTTAATTTAAATCATAATGTAGTCAAACAGGCAAAAGTCCAAATGTTGTTTGGCTTGTGGTGAAGAAACAAGGCTTGTGATCAGAATGTCACTACTTTGATTTCCTGAACCAACAGGATATGACTGAATGGCCCTTGAGCAAGGCAACCTCAACTGCTCCTCAGGTTTATAGGGGCTGCTCACCATTCTAGGCAAGTGTATGGATTAAATGACGGATGTCAAATTTCTCTGTGTGCAAGCACATTGTTCAGTGTATCACTTTCATTTTGCTTCTTTGCTTTAGAACTGGAGTTATGAGGTTAATGTTGTTAACAAACATTATATCTCACTGTAATCACCCAGTTGTTTCTAACAAAAACATCACTAAACTATAGGCAGAGAAGTATGCAGATTGAAAAAAACAAAAAACAAAATAAAATACAAAATAAAATTAATTGAATATTAATAATAATTGAGATTAATAATAATTCACAGTAATGCAAACTAATTTGTATATATTGTATGTATTTCAATATTATTTACAAATAGTTATTTTTCTCATTAAGTTGAATGAGATTTTTGTCAGCCTTACAACAGTTGCTATACAACATTGTCTGCATTTGAGCATGGATGGGTCAATAGATACACTTCTGTGTGTTTATCTTCTAAGTGTGTATGTTAGCGTGTTATGTAATAGATTGTTTTCTGTCCTTAGGTCTATGTTTATTAGCTACATGCACATGTGTGTAAAATTCTCTGTGGCAGAGTTACTGTAAATATGCTCAGCGATGTGGAGTGTGAAGTGAAAAAGGACACAGGGCTGTCACAATCCCCCACAGATCTCTGCATGACACACCTGACATCTGCTGCTCTACACCACCTCATCAACAGCCTCAAAATATTTAACCCCAAAAACTGACAAACTCTGAATCAAGGCTACATTGATATGTTTTTAGTATTACAGTATGAAGCATTATGATGTCATTCCAATGAGAGGTTATACTGTTTGTAGACCCTGGGGGCCTCCAGTGCTCATTGTGATGGTGCTGGAGGTGTTTAAACCAATCCGGACAGGCTGCGGTCTCGCAGTCAGGAAATTCAGGACCCAGTTGCATAGAGAGGTGTACAGCCTCAGTGAGCTCAGCTTTCTGATTAGAACTTTGAATTAACGTAAACACACACTCAGCCTATGTTTTTTAAGCTTGTATTATTATTTTTTTAATTGAAGTTTTATGGGTTCTGGAAAGAGATAAGAATCCACAAAGGCTTTCAAAGACAGAGTAGATCCTCCTTATGATAATAAAAAATAAGCTATGTGTGTAGGTCAAATACAACTGTGTTATCTACCTGGCTAATTAGCCTAGCCTAGCTGCTAACACAGCTTTTACTCCACCAAGCACCACAGTCTGTCCAATGAGGAGGGTTTTCCCAGAAGATTTTTTTTTCAAAATGTATCTCGTGTCATTTGGTCATCTGTAGCATACATAAGAAAACAAGGAATTTTTAAAGAGAATCTTAGAAAGTGATTAAGTCCTGATCCCTATGTTGGGAAACTTGTGTGTTTGCCATAATACAACATTACAATATATAAAATACATTAGCTTATGGTACAGTAGATATAGTATGATACAATGTGCATAGTTACACTTGTAGTAATTACATTCAAACTTCTAAGCACTACAATGTTAAAGCCTATAAACAGACAGTTTTCATTTATTTCAGTTTGTTGGACATCATCTAGCAAGTTAATTTGACAATACTCATTTGCTTTACTTTAAATTAACTTACTATTTGAAATTCAGCTCAATTATAGTATTAATAAGTACTAATAAGTATTAATGTCACCAAGCAATTTAACATTTTATGTGTAAAGAAATAATTTTACACTGTGAAAAAGGTGAAAAAAACTATAAAATGTCTGGCAGCACAAGATGACAGATTGACCATAAATTACCACAAAAAAAAAAAATCTGAAAAAAAGGTAATTGACTGCAAAATTAAAAAATGAATTAAAACAATCTGAAAAATGGTTATTGCCAGTGAATGCAATAAATTAAAGAATAACAAAATTAAAAATAATCTGAGAAATTTTCAAAAGTTGGGCAGCAGAAAAGTTTTCAGCAGGAAACATAATACATGTTACCTGAATAAATATTTGAATAAATATTGAAACAACCCCAAAAATTACTGGAAAGCCAGTGATGCCTTTTATAGTTCCTTTTACTATAGTAAAACACCAAACTGTGCTATATCTATAATGAGAATCAGTTCTTTAAAAGACAACTGAAGCAAAAATAATGTCTTCAGTCAGTAAATAAAAGACAGACCTTTAAGTTACAGATGACATGTTCTTTATTTGGCTTTATCTGACAAGATAACAACAAAATGCTTTAAAATAACTTTTCAGTAGTGCATATAATTAGTCACATAAACTGTCTGTAGTTCATAAACATCAAATGACTAACTGACTTCATCATCTCCTTTCTTCTCAACTGTCCTGAAAAAAAAAATACAAATAAGCAATCAAGCAATGTTTAACCAATTGTAGTACAAAAAGCAAATAGTAAGGATTTATCATTCCGTATTATTTAAATAAGAGACCATTTTTTCTTTGCTCTGTGAACTTACTTTTTGCAAGATCATTTTTGTTAATTAAAATAAAACAACAACAAAGTGGTCACAGTTTACCACTGTGACATAAAGGTAAATCTGGCATGCTTTAAAAACAGGCCTGTTTGTATTCATTTTGAGACTGTTCACTCAAAAGAAATATCAGTTGTCTGTACTCCAAATGAGTAAGCACAAGGTTTTCCTGGAAGCATCCATATTGGTGTGATTTCATTCCCACCATTGACTTTGAGGTAAATGGAACAAGCATTAATCCTGTTCATTTTTTATCAGTGCCAACTATGTGATAGTTTTGTGTTAGTTCTGCTATTGTAAGAGCTTCCTATTATTTTAGTCTATTAGTTTGCAACCTGCTTGATTTTGTATATATATATATATATTTCTGTATTCATGTCATGATACTTGAACATAATATCCATTCATACCTGAGGGAGGAGTCACAGTCAGAATGTAGAGAAAA
>BRDA01001288.1:76325-92100 GCA_036984385.1 Crenuchus spilurus | reverse complement strand
AGGTGGCGATATAAACATTATTTTAAATTCATTGAGGTTAAAGGCAAAAACGTGCATGTAATGTGTACATTATGTCATCGGGCGAAGACTTTGTCAACATCCACTGTAAGCAACTCTAATTTAATAAAGCATCTCACAACGACCCACGCAGCTACAAAGTTAGTGGCTAAACACCGACACACAAATGATAGTAAGCCGTCCCCTAGCAAAAGACATGGGGCAAAGTCCGCCAAGCAGCAAAGGCTTGATTTTTGAAGAATAAGACTATAGAGGTTTTGTTGTCAAGTTTACTTCTGTTGTGAACAAACCAGTTGTCTCAGGTTGAGAGAATTTAATTGAATTTGATAGATGTAAATGCACTTTATATAGTGTAACAGTTTACTTTTGCTTTTTTTTTTTTTTTTTTTTTTTTTTTTTTTTTTTTACAAAGATTTGGTATTTTTAAGGATTTTATCCTGCACTGGTCTGTTGATGTGCAATAAATATCAAAAGTTATGTACAAACACCTTTCTGATCTATTCATTTCAACTGACTGTGAAAACTGCTTTTTCAAAAAAATCCTTATTCTTTGACAAATAACTTTTTTTTTTTACTGTAATGCAAATAGTTACTTTCCCTGGTAACAAGTTACTTTTATTATAGAGTAATTCAGTTACTAACTAAGTTACTTTTTTGAACAAGTAGTGAGTAACTATAACTAATTACTTTTTTAAAGTAACATTCCCAACACTGCTCATCAGGACCTTCTCTGTCTGACTGTTACAGACTCACTCATCAGGACCTTCTCTTTCTCTGACTGTTACAAACTCACTCTTCAGGACCTTCTCTGTCTGACTGTTACAGACTCACTCATCAGGACTTTCTCTCTCTGACTGTTACAGACTTACTCATCAGGACCTTCTCTCCCTGACTGTTACAGATTCACTCATCAGGACCTTCTCTCTTTCTGACTGTTACAGACTCACACATCGGGACCTTCTCTCTCCCTGACTGTTACAGACTCACTCATCAGGACTTTCTCTCTCTGACTGTTACAGACTTACTCATCAGGACCTTCTCTCCCTGACTGTTACAGATTCACTCATCAGGACCTTCTCTCTTTCTGACTGTTACAGACTCACTCATCGGGACCTTCTCTCTCCCTGACTGTTACAGACTCACTCATCAGGACTTTCTCTCTCTGACTGTTACAGACTTACTCATCGGGACCTTCTCTCCCTGACTGTTACAGATTCACTCATCAGGACCTTCTCTCTTTCTGACTGTTACAGACTCACTCATCGGGACCTTCTCTCTCCCTGACTGTTACAGACTCACTCATCAGGACCTTTTCTCACTGACTGTTACAGACTCACTCATCATGACTTTCTCTCTCTGACTGTTACAGACTCACTCATCAGGACCTTTTCTTTCTGACTGCTACAGACTCACTCATCAGGACTTTCTCTACATTTTAAGCTTTCTGGAAAGGTTTTAGTACAATTCTATTTTTTCTATTTCAGTTTTTTTAGGAAAACAAAGAATTTGATTATCATCTCTTTAACGCAGTGAAACACATTTGTATGTTGTCTGTTTTTCCATTTAAATTAATTGTCTGTATGCAAATAAGTTTATATTTTATTGTGCTTTGGTAAAAAAAAAAAAATAATAAAATTGCATTTAACATTGTCTTCTCACTATGCTTTTATGGTTATACTTTTATCATTATGTTTTTTTTTTTTTAAAAAGGTCCTTTCTGCATATGATGAAATTTAATTTAGCACAATAATGCAGGATTTAAACGTTTTTTAATTTATTAAATATTGAGTGAGTGTTGGTTTACTGCTGATTTTTTTTGTTCAAATGTCAATTTTGTTTCAATATTAATACAAGGTGCAAAAGTGACAGTGAATTTTAGATTAGATTAGATTAGATTCAACTTTGTCATTGCACATGTCACAAGTACAAATCAACGAAATGCAGAGTTGAATCAACATCAAATTGAAATGTTGCCACTTTAATATTGATTTAATAACTATTCAGTGACAGATTGCTGTCTGGGTAAGCTGTCAAGACATTGAAGTTAAATATTTTTTTTATTATTTTGCATAATGTGAATCTACATTATGACTGTACATTATTATTATTATTATTATTATTATTATTATTATTATTATTATTATTATTACTACTACTATTATTATTATTATTAATATTAATATTATTATCCTGTTGTAATTTATGTTACTTTAGTATGTATCATAATGCTGCCTTTTAAGATACTGACTTAAGAGAGCATAGGCAGTAAGGCATCGAGCCAGCTGCTTTCCATTTGGGACACAACCAGTCGGAAAACATTTAGCACTCTAATAGACGCTCGTACCGTCCAATCGCTCCCAGGCTTTCCACAAACCGCGCGGCCAATCAGAAATTTTAGTGGGCGGAGCTATAGTGGGCCTGGCATGAAGCTTGGTTGCGAGGGTAAGCGAATAAGATTTTGTGAGTTTTGTTTAACCTATTGTGAATATTTTGCTGTTGAATGCGTTTAAGTCTATGTGTGTTTGCAGGGGAAATGGACAGTATGTTTACAAATAGTGTTTTTAAATGGCTCGGGCAGTTTTGAGGGACATGGCAGAATAACAGTTTCCTGTGTTTAAAGTAACAGCCTGCATATCAGCCGTGATTTCTCTCCAAACTCACCGCGTTCACGTCTAAGATCAGTTTATCCGGCTAAGTGCGTTTCAGACTTATTAAACTTATACCACGTGATTTGCGGCTCGGACCTGCTTTCTTATATTGCAAGGTTCACTTGGTTAAATGTATTATTTAGGCTGCCTGGTCTAGGAAGTTTGTTTTTATGTCACGACTAACTATCAGAGACACAGGACAGCAAACAAATAATCGCACAACCCAGTAATCAAATAAAACATTATATCTGTCACAGCCTTATAATCATATATAGTAATGTAAACCTGCTGTATAACACAACCTTTAAGTGTACAGTAATATTCTGTATTAACTGCTTTCTCAGGGCTGAAAGCTGTCTGTTATCTGTTCTGTTCTGCTGGTTTTAGATAAGAACACGTGTTTTACACTGAAACTATGGAAGCTCATTGCCGTCATATAACACACCGGCAGCTATTTATTATTATTAAGTGAATTGGTAAGTATCTCAAAATAATGACATAGCATTTCAAAATAACAATTTAGTATATCAAAATAACGACTTATTGTCTCAAAATAATGACTTATATCAAAATAAAAATGTAGTAAAATAATGACTTAGTATCTCAAAAAAGAATCTCAAAAATACTATTTATTTTCTGAATAAAATGACTTAGTATCTCGAAATAATTACTTAATGTCTCAAATGACCTAGTATCTCAAAATAATGACATAGCATCTCAACATAACAATTTAGTATATCAACATAACGACTTAATGTCTCAAAATAATGACTTAGCATATTATAATAAAAATGTATATCAAAATAATAACCAAATATCTAAAAAAATACTATTTATTGTCTGAACAAAATGACTTAGTATCTCAAAATAATGACAGTGTCTTGAAATATGACTTGGTGTCTCAAATTACCTAGTATCTTAGAATAACGACTTAGTGTCTCAGAATAAGGACTTAATATCTCAAAGTGATGACTTAGTGTCTCAAAAAAACAAGATAACAAGATAGTGTCTCAAAAATAATACATTAGTTAGTACCTCAACATAACTTGGTGTCTAAAAATAGTGACTAACTACAAAAATACTTTTTTCACAATATAAGGACTTTTTGTCTTAAAATAATGACTTAGTATCTAAATGACTTCTAATCTCAAAATTTTATGTCTCAAAATAATGACTCTCAAAAATGACTACTTATTGTCTCAATGACATAGCATTTCAAATAATGATGTAATATCTCTAACAGCTTAGCATTTAACCTGATAATAATAAAAACAGGTGATGGAGTTTTTACATTTTAAGTGGTGGGAACAGGCATGGAAACTGGCTAGAACCTCTGATGACTTTGTTGTAAAATCATATCCCTCTGATTCTCCAACAGGCTTCATACTGCTGAAGACCACCAGCACGATTTGGATGTAGTTTATGTGGAGACACACCACAGCTTTCTGTGAACTGACAGCTTCGTCTGGCCACTGTAGAGAACACTGTCCATCACATGGAATAATTCTCCAAATCTCTTCTGACGGATAGAATGACTTTTTTTCTAATGTTTGCAAAACTGCAGAATTTTAACTAGAACAGGACGTCTGAACTTTTTTCAAAGGGAATTAATATCAGACATGGATCAACAAGCAAGTGGTGGAGAGGACCCCAATAAGCCCTCCAAAAAGAAATCAAATGAGGATGACGGTAAAAACAAAAAACTGGTACGTAAATAATAAATATCTCACCTTATTGTGACCGGGTGTGTTGTAGTATTGGAGGACACGTCTTTTTCATAACTCTGCTTTTTTCATTAGTTGTTTTATGTCCACTGAAAAGAACATCTAAAAAATGAAGTTTTTTGTTCATAATTTAATTAAAATGGTAAACTTACGTTATCTTAATTACACATAAAGTGACATTTCAAGCCTTTTTTGTTTTAATGTTGATCTGTATAACTTAAAGCTTACAACTTACAGCTTACAAATCCAGAGCTTAAAATTATTAGAATATTTAATTTCTCAAGAAATTACTTTTCTTTAAATTAAATTTACTTTTCAAACTGTATCATCATTAAAACGAAAAGTCTTGAAATATGTCACTTTACATATAATGCATATATAAAAAAGTGATGACTTAGTACAGGGGTGGCCAACCCCGGTCCTGGAGAGTCGCATTCCTGCACAGTTTGGTGATGTCACTGCTCTGACACTACAATTAAACCTGCTAATTGCCTGCTGAGTTGAATCAGGTGTGTTTGATCAGGGAGATCACCAAACTGGGCAGGAATACGGCTCTCCAGGACCAGGGTTGGCCACCCCTGACTTAGTATCTCAATATGATGATGCATCTCAAAGTGATGACGACTTAGCATCTCAAAGTGATGACGACTTAGCATCTCAAAGTGATGACGACTTAGCATCTCAAAGTGATGACGATTTAGCGTCTCAAAGAGTGACGACCTGGTACAGATAATAGTGTACTCATTTTATACGTATTTGCTTCTTTATACAGTTCTATATTAATGTTTCTATTTATTTACTTAGCAGTAAGTAAAACATCCATTTGGGAGCATAACATATATTTAAAGAACACTATGATGCTGCACCTTTTATAACCCACATTACCAGGTTTCTTTTTTATTTTATCACAGGGCAATCCCTTCTTTGCCAAAGCGCCCCTAGTAGAGTATAAATATACCGCTTGTATAACTTGGCTCCACCCTAAACCACGTGTAGTTCACATGTTTTGTGAAGACTATTAACAGAGAGGAGATATAAATGGTTTCAAAGCTGGCACACATGAATTAAACCCATCTGTCTGATGTGGGTGGAATTGGTTGCCACACAGGTTTTGAGGTTAGTTGTCATGTATGACTGCCTGAACAGTTGTAGAGCAAATATATTATAAACCTTTCTGCACTTTCTGTAGTCCATCTCTGTATACTTTGTTAGCCTCCTTTCACCCTGTTCTTCAATGGTCAGGGCCCCCACAGAGCAGGCATTATTTGGGTGGTGGATCATTCTCAGTGACACTGACGTGGTGGTGGTGTGTCACTGCTGGAGTGAAAAGCGTCAGGACGAGAGGACCAACACAAACTGTGCTGAGCTACTGTCTCTGACTTTACATCTGCAAGGTGGACCAACAAGTTATAATTGAGTGGACACAGTGTTTAACATCTCCAGCATCTCTTCTTCATGATCTGCTTATACCAGAGTATCACACTCTTAACACACCACCACCACATCAGCATCACCACAGTGCTGAGAGTGATCCACCGCCAAAGTAAAAGCTGCTCTGTGGGGATCCTGATTATTGAAGTACAGGGTGAAAGGAGGATAACAGTCTGTAACCCAGTGAAACACACTAGCTAGGTGGACTGTTAGACTGTTTGGATGTTGTGAGGGATTGGACAGCCAGAAAAGTTCTTCAGTTTAATGCAGATAAGGCTGAGGTCTTGATTATGGCTGCAGAGAAGGATACTCCCTTTTCTACTGCATCTAGTTCAACCTTATGAAATTTGGGTGTATTTTCTGACCAGTCCTTGTTTTTTCATTCTCATGTAAGTCTTATAAGCAATATTAACAAACTGAGATCTGTTGTGACAAGAGAAGATTTGGAAATGCTTATACACGCTTTTATTTCAACTCGTATTGATTACTGTAATACCCTTTTACATCCCTTACTGTGTCAGCCCGAAACAGTCTGTAATCAGTTCAAAATGAAGCTGCTAGACTGTTAAGAAGGTCAAGCAAATGGTCATATATTACCCCTATTTTAAAATCAGTTCATTGGCTTTCTACTAAATTCAGGATTCCTTTTAAGATCTTTAAGATATTACCTACAGAGCGCTGCACGGCCAGGCCCCTAGATATATCATTAATCTACTACATCCATATACTTCAGCCCAACTGCTGAAGTCAAATGACCTGTGGTTACTAACAGTTCCTCAGACCCATTTAACCCTCTGGAGTCGGCTCTCCCACCGGCAGCATGTTAAAGAAATTCCACAAAAACACTTTATTTTATCCTAAACAGAAGAACCAAAACAAAACATGCTCCGTAACCTTAAAGGGTCTACTTTTCAAATATATATACAGCTTGAATCAAAATACATTTTTAGACATTTGTGAGAGGAGCTTAAATAAGCAGAGACACATTTATCAGAGCAAGTCAGACAGCTGCACATATTTACCACCAAAAGACACAATCTGTCATTCATATGGTAATGACATGGTAATTCCAGACATTCCATTGGTGGATTAGTGGCCGTGGACTGTGAATTCAACAAAAGACCTCTCACTTGTCAACACGTCACATGTGAATTGAAGACGGTGTCACCTCACATTAGTTAAGCTTTAGAAATAAAAGCACATACAATGTCTAAAAACTGTAATGAGCAGTGTGTAGCCAACACCTCTGTTTACAAATAAACTTTACTAACCACCACATCAGTATCACTGAGGATGATTCACCACAAATAATACCTGCTCTGTGGTGGTCCTGACCATGCTGTCAGTTGATTAAAAGAATGAATCAAAGTTAATAACAATGATAGGCTGTGATTAATTAAGACATTTAAATACTATTTACTTGTATTTTCATGTGTGGTGCTGGAGTAAAGACATGCCTTTTATTATTTCATTTTAACATCAGCTTTATTTTGATTTGCTGAGAAAAAAGTCAGTATTTTATGGCACTTGGTTAAGGCGTGGACTGTCACAGACACTCTGTGATTACGTCTGTATATCCACAGGGTATGTTCTCGTGGTAGACTCCTTGCTGCTGCGATCATATTGCGAGCGCTATCTCTTCCTGTATTGGTGACCTTGTCCATTATCTCCTCTCCTTTGCAACTTCAAGAAACTGACTAGTGCACACTTCAGCACAATGTGCTTCCTGTGTTCTCGCAAAGCCTAAAGTGAATGAGTGCACGTACCATTTGTCACCAATATCTCTCATAACAGCAGTGCATGTACGTCAAAATGTTGTATGTGGGAGAAATGGTCCGTTATCAAGACCCGAGTGAGCCCACAGCAATAATAAACAATTGAATACATCCATGCTGCTTCAGATTCAGAACCCTGGTGCTGGCCTACAAAGTTAAATGGACTACCTGATGGGTAGTCTCCAGTTACAGCTCGGCTTGACCCTCCGTCCTTTAAGACATGTGGAAGACTGGCATCAAGACTCCTCTGTCCTGGCACCCGGGTGGTGGAACAAACTCTTGAGTCCCTCACAGTCTTCAAACACAGACTGACGATCATCTCTTTGGAGCTCTTAAGTGAGCACTAGTTTAAGATTAAGATGAACCAATTTGTCAAATAGATTTTTCACACAACGGAACTTGACCTCCGTATTTAACCCATTCGTGCAGTGAAACACACACACTAGTGAACACACCAGGCTGTGAGAATTTGTGCCCGAAGCGGTGGGCAGCCCTTATCCACAGGCGCCCGGGGAACAGTTAGGGGGTTAGGTGCCTTGCTCAAGGGCACTTCAGTCATGTCCTGTCTGGGGATCGAACCGGCGACCTTCTGGTCACAAGACCAGATCCTTACCACTAGGCCATGGTCACTCTGGATAAGAGCATCTACAAAATGCTGTAAACATTTAAATGCATCATATAGTCCAAATTCAGCAACCCACTGGAGGTCATCCTCACACAAAGGAGCAGATACCAGTCCTGCTGCTGGTGATGCCCTTCTACAGGCCAGTCCAGCTCTCCTCATGTATCAGCCCATCTCCTGGTTTTGGGACTGTGCTGGGAGACACAGCACACCTCCTTTCTAGAGGAGCTGGACAACCTGTGTAACCTGAATGGGCTGCAGGTACCACCTAGTGCCACTAGTAGTGACAAGTACTGTTAATGCAAAACTACAGAAGAAGCAGTCAGATATTAAAGAGAGACTAATGTCTGTGGCTACCATCTGTCAAACCAGTCCCTTTTTGGGGATGTCTGCCTCCCTAGTTTGTGTATATATATATATATATATACACTACCAGTCAAAAGTTTTAGAATGTTAGCCAAAGTCCAAGCTCTGCCAGAACTACCTCAGGAAAAAACAACAAGATGGTCAGCTTGAAAACATGGAGTGGAGCATAGTCTCCAGACTTAAACCCCATCCAGCTGATTTGAGGTGAAGTGAAAAGCAAAGCAAACCTACAAGAGCCAACATTTATGTGATGTTCTGCAGCAGATTAGTGAAGAACTGTCTGAAGAATATTTGATGTCTGTTGTAGAAAGAATGTCACGAGTGTGTTCAGCTGTTATATCTGACAAAGGTGCCACTTTGATGAAGTTTAGACACATTTTGGTCTATAAACTGATTCCATGACAATTTAACTCCTATGTTTTCATTTCAGAGTGCAGTGAGACATTAAACTCAGTGTGTTTCAGTGTGTTTCAGTGTGTATATAGGCTGGTAAACGTCTCTCTAACAGCCTGGCCTAATGTGATTTTCACTTCTGCTTTCAGATACCTCCCTTTAAAATATTGCCATTAAGTGAGCATTTTCTCTACCTACGCTGCCAATAGGCCAACATAACATTTAAGCAGCTCCAACATTTGTTCCCTGTTGTCCTGGAGGGTCTGTGTCCAGCAAAGTAGGTTCACACACGCCTACTAAACTTGGCAGGATGACCAAACTCTCCTCCAGGACTAAATCTCAAGATCCCTTCTGTAGAGGATGTGTTACCTTTTAGTAGAGTAACCAAATACTTAATTTGTCTAGTCGTGACTAACTTTAAGATAATAAAGTCGGTTTGCCTGTGATCTGGAGTGTCATTGTTTTTGTATTACATTGTGCTCTTCACTAATAATGTCCCCTTATCAGCTTTAAGACTTGAGACAGATTTACTGAGGTAAGCAAATGAGGCTGGGCTTTTAATTCTAAATGACTGTGTCGTCCTAAAACTTAAAACAATAACACGTTTGTCGGTGGAACCTTTTGTATGTTCTAAGATATATATGCTAAGGATATAACCCCACCCTGCTTAAACTAACACTTACTGAAGGGCTCTTAGCTTCATTCTCTTTAGTGTAGCCTGACTGAACGCTGATGTCATCCAGGCGTTCTTTCTCACTCTGAACAGTGAGCTCACTGTTATGTTTCGTCTCTCTGGGATCAGCTGTATTTACTATTGCCCAACTCTGTTGTGCGGATCTCAGACCTTGTGCTCTAGCTGCTGAAAAACAACACTGTGTGTGAGAGAGGAAGTCCTCATTCGTTTAAATAAGTCATTCCAGATGGTGGGTCGTCGTCGTGCCCTTTTCAGGAAATGTTGAGGCTTTAATTGGAGGGTCTCATTAAAACAGGGTGGATTATTAGATTGAGTCTCAGTGCACAGATTACACAAAGCAAACCAATCATTAGTTACACACAGCCAATTTTAGCACTAAATATTACAGAAACTACACTGATTTCTTGCATCGGCATGTCTTTACGTATCCTAATTGAGTTCAACTTAAATAAAACATTAAATTTTTTAAATATAATTTTTGCCAATTTTATCCCCTTCCCAATGTGGTAGCCAAATATCCCATCCGTTAGGACTCTCCCCATCACTTTGCACTGTCCCTGACTCTAGGAGTGTGAAGACATGCACACGCCTCCTCCGTTGCGTACGATATGACCACCGCCTCTTTCCGAACTACCGCTGATACACCGTCACTGGGGAGCCAACGCGCTCGGAGGAAAGTGCAGGATTCCCAGCTCCGAACGGACCAATCAGTAGATGCCTGAGCCAGCAGACATTTCAATGTGTGAATGATGGAGAGAGAGAGAGCACCACCAATTTTTGCTCTCTTGGGCCCCGGCTGTTGATGGCAAACAGCATGACCGGGATTCAAACTCACAGTCCTCTGGTCATAGTGTCAGCGTCTTAGCCTGCTGAGCCACTTGGGGCCAAGTTACATTTAATTTTAATTGTTATTTCAATTATATACAGTACATTACACAATGAAACGACACACCGTTCCTCCAGGATCAGGTGCAACACAGAACACCACATTAGGTGCATACAATAGATGTTGCACTACAGGACCTATACTATAGTACACGCCCGCTGACTAACTTCAGACACTGTACGGGTCAGGACCAATGTAAACATGTTCAGTATACAGTACCAGTTGATTGACTAAAAGAAAATTTCCAAGCAACATTGTGTGCAGATGTGCAGATGTTGCAATGAGTTGGACAGTATACAGGAATGTGCAGAGGTATTTACCCTTCGAGAGTGAGACTGTTTGTGTTAAGGAGGCTGACCGCCTGAGGGATGAAACTGTTGGGCAGTCTAGCAGTGAGGAGCCGAATGGTGTGTATCTTCTACCAGAAGAGTGAAGAGACAGTGTGATGGATGTAATGGGTCTTTCACAATGCAGAGAGCTTTCTGGATGCCACACATGCTGTAGATGTCTATGAGAGATGGGAGGGAGACCCCAATGATGTTCTCAGCCGCCCTCACTATACGCTGGAGAGACTTGCAGTCAGATGCAGTACAATTACCAAACCAGACAGTGATGCAGCTGCTCAGGATGGGTTCAATGGTCCTTCTGTAAAAGGTGGTGAGGATGGGAGGTGGAAGGTGTGCTTTCCTTAGTTTCCTCAGAAAGTCAAGATGTTGTTGAGCTTTCTTAATTATGGAGCTGATGGACTAAAATAATCTTCAGTTGACAAATAGTTACTATTGAAAATTAGACTGATATGAAAGACCCTGATTTTGTGGATCTGTAGTGCTCAGCTTCTTTCAACTCTATGTATTTATTGCTATCAGTGAAGCTGTTGCAGTAAGAAGATCAAGTTGGGATAAAAATGATGAAAAAGAAAACCCACCAGTCCCTGTACTTCTCTTTCGACCACAGTTCTGAGGAGAATGTCCTGTAGACTGGCATTGTTAGCACTGTTGGTAGACCTGTATGACTGTACACTTCCATACACCTGCACATTCAGCTACTTCCTTCACACTCTGACCTTTAACCCCCAAATACAATCACTCCCTTTTGCCAATCATTAACATCTGCTTTGTAACCATTTTTTTACACGTCAAACATTCACTGACTTAATGGTCTAAAAAAATGACCATTTTTTGGGGACTTCTTATTGCTATCAGTTATTGCTTATTATACACACTTATTGCTATCAGTGTGTTTGTTGTGATACTTAAAACTATAATTTTATTGCCTAGATCTATTGCTCACTATGCATATATTACTTGTATTGAAGGTCAAAGTCAGCAGATAAGTCTTCGATGCTTCCATCTTTTGTATCATTATTTCGTCATCATCATCATCATCGATATTTGTTGGTGACATCTCTCTCAAACCGTATGCACATTTCATTTGTTGTAGAAGGTTAACCAACAATACTCAAGTCATATGTCATTTTCTTCATCATCCTCATGATCCCTTTTTGTATGAACCTCGTTAGTTAGACCTTCCACTGAATGGACAAATTACATCAATGGACATCTTGGGGATGACAATATTGGTTCTACAGTCTTTGTTTCATAATTTACATGAAACCCTTGTTCAAAATGGCATGGAATTTCTGATGCACACCTGAAAATTCTAGTCTCTGTAGGTGTCTTCACGTAACCAGAGCCACACAGCTTAACTCTTTAATGCAGCTGAACAAAAGCTTATCATGAGGCTTCCAAGTGTCCACAAATGCAGCAAAGATCCGTATGAAGTTATTCCCATTCTCAAGCTTGGTTGCAGCTTTTTTTTGCAGAAGTGTTGTTGGCACCAGTGAAGTGTCACTTGTGGCCTTATGTGGATCACTTCTTGGTTTGGTGCTACAAGCTTTCTTTCACGAGCAGTGAAAGGCATTGTCTTGAATTTGTTCCTCTTTGTAGGGTTCAAAAAGAGCTTTTGTTTTATTATAAGTAAGTCACAGATGAACACTTTGTTTGGCACTCACCATTCTTCAGAGGACATTGTAGGGCATCTTTGGTGTAACTGATAAAGACATGCTTGTGAAGAGTTGAATGGTTTCCAACTGAAAGGACTTCAAACTCTCAAAAAGCTCCTATTGCCTGCTGCTCGTATCGAGTGACTTCACTTTCCCTTTGCTTCTTCTCTGAATGCTCACCTGGGCCATTAATACTATTCAACATTGTGTCTACAAGCTCAGCATTAGCATGGACAGGCACAGTATGTTGCTGACTGGGCTCATCATTATTGGTGATTCCACAGATTGCAGTAGAGTATGTCCCAGAACCTGGTTCTGGCTTTTCATTGATATCGCTTGTATTATTTTGTCAGTGTGATATCGGTTATCATACATTGACTGGTCCAGCAGGAAGATGTTTCTCTTATCCAGAATGTGTTGTATCAAAATATCAAAAGTATGTAAGAAATCTAACATAATCCTGCTGATCTGAGTGAAATAAAAACAAGTCTGGCATGATATTTATTGCAGACTTGCATCATAGTCATTCCTGTCAGGTCATTGCCAAGCCATATAGAGTCTGTGAATTTCAGCCTTGACCTAGTTCTGATCACCAGTGACCCCAGCAACCAAAACCATAAACCAGGGTTGATTGTTGTTTATAAAGCAACAGGACTTGTCCTGGTGTATAGAGATCTGGTCTTGTGATCGGAAGGTTGCTGGTTCAATCCCCAGGCATTACTGAAGTGCCCTTGAGCAAGGCACCTATCCCTCAACTGCTCCCCGGGTGCCATGGATAGGGCTGCCCACCGCTTGTGTTCACAGCCTAGTGTGTTAACTAGAATGTGTGTTTCAGTTCATGGATGGGTTGAATATGAATTTCAAGTCCCATTGTGTGCAAATCACATTGGCAAAGTTGTCTAATTCTAAAACGCAGAAATCATTTTATTAGGTAGACCCAAACAATGACCGATTTCCGCTACTGAAAATGTCATATTAGTATTATTGTCATATTTATATTAAACAAAATTATAATCCTTTATTAGTCCCACAGTGGGCACATTTGACTTCCACATTTGTTCCATCTGTTTAGTGAAACACATGCACTAGTGAACACACTAGGCTGTGCCTGAAGTGGTGGGCCCGATCCACGGCGCCCGGGGAACAGTTCAAGGTTAGGTGTCTTGCTCAAGGGTTCTTCAGTCATGACCTGCCCAGAGATCGAAACGGCGACCTTCCGGTCACAAGACCAGATCCCTAACCACCAGACCATGACTGCCTCCAATATTGGTTTTGGTAACATATTGTTATTGGGAAGAAGATTTGGTTATAGTGCTAACAAAATTATGCCAACAGCAGATTGGAAGAAGTCAGCTTTTATCCCAACAGCAAAGAAAGGACACAAGAAGTGGTCAGTCTCTTGTACAACTTGACTCATATCACACCCCAATAAAATTATCTGACGATCATTCAATGCAGACTAAAGCCTTACATTGAAAGAGTGCTTCCAGATGTGCAAGCAGGATTCAGGAAAGGCAGAGGAACAAGAGACACCATCGTAGATGTAGTCTATATTAAGGAAAAGGCCAATGCATTCAAGAAGGAAGTCAACATGGGCTGACGCCAACAAAACCTTTGACACTGTTGACCACGAAATTATGGAATATCCTCAGGAAGATGGGAATACCAAAGCATCTCATTGTTCTAATGCGAAATCTCCCCATTGATCAACAAGCCACATTACAGAGAATGACAGACTGGTTCCACACTGGCAAACAAGTTCGACTGCACTCTGTCATCATCTCTGTTCAATCATATGGGAGAAGCAGGACTGTTAGAAGCTGACTGAGGATTCAGGATTGGATATGTGTGAGGTGAGAGGTCAGATGTCTTTGTTTATGTCCACATTCCACACATTCCAGAGCCCCTATTCTACCAATGCTATGTATTGTCTGGAATTACCATGTCAATGACAAACCACGTCATTTTGGCGGGAAAATATGCATAGCTGTCTGACTCATTCTCACAGATGTCTCTCCTTATTTAAGCTCCTCTCACAAATATCTAAAATATATTTAGATTCAAGCTGTATATACACGGCTCAAAAAAATAAAGGGAACACTAAAGTCACACATTCTAGATCTCAATGAATAAAATATTCCAGTTGAAAATCTTTATTTATTACATAGTGGAATGCGTTAAGAACAAAATAACATAAAAATGATCAATGTAAATCAAAATTATTACCCCTTGGAGGTCTGGATTTGGAATCATACTCAAAATCTTGTCACCCTCATAGTCTGTTTCTGACAGTTTGAGCAGAAACATGGATATTAGTGGTCTGCTGGAGGTCATTTTGCAGGGCTCTGGCTCTGCTCCTCCTGTTCCTCCTTGCACAAGGGAGGAGGTAGCAGTCCTGCTGCTGGGTTGTTGCCCTCCTATGGCCCCCTCCATGTCTCCTAGTGTACTGGCCTGTCTCCTGGTATCTGCTCCATACTCTGGACACTGTGCTGACAGACACAGCAAACCTTCTTGCCACAGCTCACATTGATGTGCCATCCTGGATGAGCTGCACTACCTCTGGATGAGCTGCACTACCTGAGCAACTTCTGTGGGTTGTAGACATCGCCTCATGCTACCTTTATGGTGAGAGAACTGACAGAATGCAAAAGTGAACAAAACATGAGCCAGAAAGGATGAGAACAGAGAAAAGGTCTGTGGTCACCACCTGCAGAACCACTCCTGAATAGGGGTTGTCTTGCTAATTGCCTCTCATTTCTACCTGTTGTCTGTTCCATTTGAACAACAGCAGGTAAAACTGATTCACAGTCAGTGTTGCTTCCTAACTGGACAGGTTGGTTTCACAGAAGTGTGGTTGACTTGGAGTTACATTGTGTTGTTTAAGTGTTCCCTTTATTTTTTTGAGCAGTGTATATTTGAAAATCAGACCCTTTAAGGTTTCTATAGTGTGGTTGGTTTTGTTTCTACGATAAAATCTGGCAGAGGTATATAAGAGTTTTTGCGGAATTTTGTTAATATGCCGCCAGTGGGAGAGCCGACTCCAGAGGGTTAAGTGGGTCTGAGGAACTGTTAGTAACCGCAGGTCATTTGACTTTAGCAGTTGGGCTGAAGTCTATGCATGTAGATATACAAACCAGATTCCAAAAAAGTTGGGACACTAAACAAATTGTGAATAAAAACTGAATGCAATGATGTGGAGATGGCAAATGTCAATAT
>BRDA01001288.1:61895-76225 GCA_036984385.1 Crenuchus spilurus | reverse complement strand
TTCCCCTTAAAATGATACATTCTCTCAGTTTAAACTTTTGATCTGTGATTTGTATTCTATTCTGAATAAAATATTAGATGTTGGCACCTCCACATTATTGCATTCAGTTTTTATTCACAATTTGTTTAGTGTCCCAACTTTTTTGGAATTCGGTTTGTACATTTGTGAATGTGAACTGTCAAGGTAGTTAAATCTGATCTGAGCAAAACATCAGATTTGAGCACCGTGGCTTGAACGTAGCCTGTGATTCTGGCAGGAGAAACACTTCTGTATGATGCTGGATCTCTGAAGTCTAAATTAAATGTAGAGAGTAGCGTCCATTCAAATTCACAGGGGCATCTGTGCATATTCCTACCATCAACCTCCACAATAAGCTGTTTAGTGTATGGAAGCAGACGGAGGACAGGATGCTTCTATAATCATGTATTTAGTTTTTAGATCGTTGGCATCAGCGTGATTATTTTTAGTCATGAGGCAGGTAAATAAAGAAATGTGCTCAGGTGTGTACAGCACTGGAGATCTGTTACAGCCTTCTCAGTTAGGCTGCTGTTGAAATGTGTTAGAGCTCCCCCTAGTGTCAGTTTCTCAATTTTACAAGCAGAAATCAGTGTGTTCTCTAATACGGTTTTTAAATTCAGGATGTGTTCTGCTTTAAACGTGCAATACTTAGGTTGATTATTATCTTTTAGTGAGAAAATGCTAAAACATGAGCTGGGAATTGTATGACAAGTCTTCAAATTAACATTTAGGGCTCAAAACTGTGTGTGCCAACTCGGAGGATGAAAACCTCTTGGTTTTGATTATAGTCCATTGTTGTTGCTAAAAGGCAGAGATAGACGTGTGTGTGTGTGTGTGTGTGTGTGTGTGTGTGTGTGTGTGTGTGTTTGTGTTTGTATTTCTTTCTGGTGGGGTCTGAAAGTCCTCATAATGATAGGAATGCATGTCAGGTGTGTAAAAGTGGGGACTTTTTTCTGGTCCTCCCAATAACTGTGCCATTTTCATTACAAACTTTTTTTTAATTAAAAGAGCAGATGACCTTTGGTTGCTGAGGTTAAGTTTAGGTTTAGGTTTATTTATACTCAGTATTACACAAGTGAATGGAATGTCCTCACTAGTATAGTACTACCAAAGTGTGTTTGTGTGTATGTACCAGGTTTATGTCATGTTATGGGGTCCAAAACCTGTTTAAGCACTCAGCTTGTGGGGACCTTTGTACAAAGCTGGTAACTTAAAACATACAATTTGATGGTAAAACACTTTCAGTTTAGAATAGTCAAATCTGACTTAAAATCTTTCCATTAAAATATTTCAGTGCAGAAGTTTTTTTAGAAACTTACCAGATCTTAAGTGCAGCTGTCCTCAGCAATGTAGAGTCTGACTTTTTTTTTTATCAACACCATCTGCACTTAATGTTGTTTCTGTTGTGTCATTTGTTGATGGTGCAGTCAAACAGTACACCTGTTACATGATTGACTGCGTATCACCCACAGCACGCTCCCATATGTCATTTTTTTTTTAAAGTATGCATATGTTTGTGTGGGTGTTAAAAGGAGTTTCACCCTTATGACCACATATGCATGATGGTGATAAAATTTGGCCCTCATTTTTGTGCTGTCCCTTACCTTCCCTTCAACAGAACATGCATATAAAAACATTGGCTGATGACATGGTAAGGTGTTTTTTAATTTAATTTTGTCTGTGTCATTTCTCACACTTTTCCCTCACCTCTTTACGACTGCAGACTTTGTGAAACTGAAGAAAACAGTGGAAACATCAAAGGCCGACATGTGTAAATGGCCAGGAATGTATTTTTGAACACTGTCAGTCAGTCCGTAGTTCTTACGAGACGATTGTGCGGCTGTTTATTCAGTCACAGTGCCAAAAATGCAGTCAGCACTTTCAGATTTGCTTGAATTATCGTTTTCATTTGTTAAACTTTGGTCTCTCTCCAGTTTCATTTTCACAAGTGTGCTGTGATTAATTTATTACTCATTTGTTTTCGTCTGTACATGCATGCCCACACTCCACTTTAAGACTCATGTTCCCAACAACAGACTAACAGTGACTGGTGCATGGTTTGTTCCTCTGACTTAGTAATTGACACAATAACAGACGCATCATAACAATGACTCTATTTCATCACCTAAATCCTACAGAAGTCATGTCTTGCTTTCTTGTGTGTCATGTTTACTACTCTATTTTATGATGTTCAGCTTTTAACTTACAGTAGCTGTGCCTTGCGCTCTCATGTAGTCATGAAACAGTTGTCACTATCATCTCTGTGTTTGCGATTGTTGTGATGCTAAACAAGCAGAACTAATGTCCATCAATTAATTAATTGTACATAATGACCTTCAAGATCGTACAAATGTTGGTAAGTGAAAACGACAGGTGAGTGAGTGCTGTCATTTTTAACTGTTACTGTATTTATGTAAGTTGTTCCTTTTCACCGTACCGTTTCACACGCATTACAATTTAAATTGGAGTAGTCGGCAGGATTTTGTAGCAAAAGTCTTGAATAAAATTATGATTTCAGAACACTGAGTGGCTCAGCGGGCTAAGACTATGACTAAAGGATGGCAAGTTCGAATCCTGGTCATGCTGTTTGCCATTAACAACCAGGACCCAAGAGAGCAAAAATTGTCCGTTTGTCCGTGCTCTTTCTGGGCAGGTTAATGGCGCTCTCTCTCAATCACTTTCACACTACAGTGTCCGCTGGCTCAGGCGTCTTCTGATTGGTCCATCGGAGCTGAGGATCCTGTGCTTTCCTCCGAGCGCGTTGGCTCCACAGTGACAGTGTATCAGTGGTAGTTCGAAAAGACCCAGTAGTTGCATCACATGCATCTTAGGAGGCTTGTGCTTGTCTTCACCCTCCTAGAGTGAGGGACAGTGTAAAGTGATGGGGAGAGGCCCCTAGTGGATGGGAAGGGTTAATTGGCTACTACAACATTGGGAGGGGGGAAAATGGGCAAAAATACTATAATTAAAATTATTTTTTATAAAGAGAGAATACAGTCTTGTTTTCAAATCAGATTTTTTGTTCACACATTTTGGGGGTAGGACTTAGAAGGTTTTTAGATGAAGTGTCCATTGGTCAGATGATTTTGGAGTGATATGTGCTTAACGATTGAATGTCATGTTTTTATTTCTTATTTAAATGAAATTAGTTAATATAAGAGAACCAACAAAAATCTGTTATTCTGTGTAAAATGATATATTTTAAGTTCTGAATTATGTTAGGAAAACTTTGCCCTTACTGTAGCCTTAAACAAGGGCTCTAATGATGCAGACTTGATACTTTACCCTGAAAGTCTTGACAAACAGACCAGGACCAGTCAGGGTGGCGGGGTTTGTTTGCAGCTGCTTGACCAACATAGTTGAGGTTAATAAAGATAATAAAATAGATTCAACTTTTCAAACAACGTAATTTGACCTCCACATTTAACCATCCGTGCAGTGAAACACATTAAAGAGTGGACACACTAGGCTGTGAGACAGCACCTGGGGAGCATTTGGAGGTTAGGTGCCTTGCTCAAGGCCACTTCTGTGATGACCTGTCCGGGGATTGAACCAGCGACCTCCTGGTCACAAGACCAGATCCTTAACCACCGGACCACAGCTGCCCCCCTGTAACATGTTAATGTAACATGACTGTGTGGCTGATACACTGCAGATAAACTAATTAGCAAATTAGCAGACTAACAGTGGTCACTAAATGGCAGAAAACCTATCTTTCCAAAATCGGTTGACCAGTAGTCACTTAAGATAATGAGACCTAACTCAAAAATTTACAAAGGACTTCAGTAGCAATAATAAAAAAATACAATGACTGGCAAAATCCTAAAAAAAAATTAAGTGCCTGAATATTGTTTGAATTTTGGTTATTATTTTTTAAAATATTTTTGACATTTTTGAAAAAAAAATGCATATTTTTTCAAAATATATACACATTTAAAATATATAATTTTGCTTATAGTTTTAATATTTTTTTCAAAAACGTTTGCAGCAACAGTAACTTCATAGAATTCCTACATTGTGAAAATGACCAAAAGAAACATTGTATCAAACATATAAGCCTACCTGTCATTTGTTAAAGTGTAAATGCAGCTGTTTGCTCCGCAGCGTGACAGGATCACGAGTTTCCGAAAACAAGGCATGAAGAAGGAGAAGCCTGTCATCCAGCACCCCACAGACCCCCTCTCCACTCAGGCTGAACTGCCTGTACCCCAGCCGCTTTTTGACGAGCGCTCCATGAACCTGTCTGAGAAGGAGATTGTGGACTTGTTTGAGAAGATGATGGTGAGTTCATGTTTTCAGTCTCTCCACTACAAAGTCAGTTCAGTTTGGCATGTTGTTCTGCACCTGTTGGAATGATGTAATTTTTGAAAATGAACTTCATTTATAAAAGCAGGTGAGGAGCCTGTCACTCATACTCTCAATTATTAATGTCAGTACCTGAACATAATTGACAAGACCGTCATATTTACAGTGTAAACAATGTGAACTACACACTGACACTCTGCTGTCAGTCATAAGTGTGCAACTGGATCATCTCTGACTCTGCATTACATCAGCACTACTGTAGCTCGACAGGTCTTTGTGTCCCAACTCGGAGAGACAATGTGTATCACTACGTCTCCAAGCTAATCCTGTCATTGAATACGGTGGTTTATCTTTTTATAGTATGAAAATGCAACATTACAGATAAATTACAAGTTATCCCCTCAATGCACAGCCAAAAGGCACTGGATCCACATCCACATGTATGTATGTGTGTGTGTGTGTATATATGTATGTGTGTATATATATTCTCGTTACATATAAGGCTGATATATTCTTCTGTGTTGAATCTATGAAATAGGTACACATAGCCTTGTACCCTAAGCAGTACCCTGTGCTGTACTCTAAGCCATGCCCTATGTTGTACCCTAAGCTATACCCTGTGCCATACTGTGTTGTACCCTAAGCTGTACCCTATTTCGTACCCTAATACACACCTGCCGAGAAAAGGGCACAACAGCTGTGATTTGCTCTACTGGCAACATCTGCCTTCGCTGCCATTTAAATCCAGCTGTAAAAAGATGAAGTTGAGCAGAGATTAACTGAGGAAGTCTGTAAATATGAACATTTGCACGACTCATCTCAGTGACTGACAGAAGGCAGCAAATTCTTGGTGAGAGATTTCAGTTTGGATGTAACAGAATGTGTGAATGAAGTCACCACCGTGACATTGAAACTCCATCACCAACTAGTGTCCTGGTAGTTTAACTGCAGAGGGACACAAGCAACACAAGTCTAAACACTTACAACAGTGTAGATCACTTTTGTAGGCTACAGTGGAGACTCTGTTTATTCAACACAGAAGCGTAAATGGGCCTTTATTGTCGTCCGTCATGGCTGATTTCTGATTGTTTTGAGATCTTTTAAAATCCTTTTCCAGACTCATAAGCATCTACAGCCTTCTTACCGAAGGCCTCCGAGTGCTCTCTGGATGTTGCCATGGTAATACCACTCACTTCAACAATCAAGGGCAACCGAAATATCGGAGTCTCCTCCAAAACCCTCACTAACCATGTTTACATTTACAGATGATGTGCGCAGCTGATTATACAGTGGTATGAAAAAGTTTGGGCACCCCTGTTAATTTTAATTTTCCTTTATAAATCATTGGTTGTTCGGATCAGCAATTTCAGTTAAATATATCATGTAGCAGATGAGCACAGTGATATTTTAGAAGTGAAATGAATAAATAAAATTTGTGGTGTGATTTAAAGCGGGCTGACCATGCTCGGAAGCCATCAAACCTTCAGCCAGATTCCAGACTCTCATTGGAAGCTATAGGAAGCGTTTAGAGGCTGTTATTTCTGCAAAAGTAGGATCTACTAAATACTGATGCAATTTTTCTGTTGGGGTGCCCAAATTTATGCACCAGCCTAATTTTGTTTAAATAATTATTGCACATTTTCTATAAATCCTATAAACATCATTTCACTTCTCAAGTCTTACTGTGTTCGTCTGTTGTATGATATATTTAACTGAAATTGCTGATCTGAGCAACCAGTGATTTATAAAGGAAAATCATGAAAATGATCAGGGGTGCCCAAACTTTTTTATACCACTGTAATTACAGCCATTTTAAGTAGTAAATGTGAGCATATCCTGACTTTTTAATCACCAGAAAATTTAATTTATTATTGTTACGTGGGATCCACAGCTACGTGAGACCCACAGAGAACAGGACAGAAGGTGAATGCAGGTAAATGAATTTATTCAGACAAACAAGGAACAAACAAACAAACTCAGGATATTAACAATAAAGACAGAATGAAGAAACATGACTAGGACTCCGAATAAGGCTAAGAATCAAAACAAGGCTTGGACACAAAACAAGGGATAATCTCCAACGGTAACAATGACAAGGACAAAATAAACCAAGACCAACTCAGAATTGAACGATAACGTAAACCCAGAAAAGAGCAATATAAACTTGAACAAGAAAAATCCGACATAAACAATGACCTTTAACTCTGACATGAACTGGAATAAACACAGACAAAACGATATACACTAAGACTTAAACGACAGAACCTACAGACTGAATAAGAATAGATAACCAGACCAAAGACAGACAAAAGGCTACGTAAGCAAACAAAGGCATTTTTCTGTGTTATAAAAAAAAATACCAAACCTCATTCTGCACATATTACAACAGAATGACTATATACAGTATGACTCTAAAAGAGTACAGGTGCTAAACTGGCCTGCTTGAAGCCTAGACCTGTCACCCACTGAAAACATCTGAAAAAATACAACAAAGGTGAATTTTTGAGCAGCTGAAGTCCTATGTCAAGCAATAATGGGGAAACATTTCACTTTCAAAACTACAGCGGTTGGCGTCCTCGGTTCCCAAACACTTATTGACGTTAAAAGAAGAGGTGATGTAACACAGTGGTAAACATGCCTCTGTCCCAACTTTTTTGACAGTTGTCAGTTTGATGCAAAGACCTGCTTCTTCTCTGCCTCTGACGATGAGTACTAGCCAATCAGAGGCTAAGTAGGGCGGGTCTTCACATAATGCCAGTGGGATAGCCTTTGGAATATGCAAATGGAGTGGAATAGCAGAAATTTTCACTCCTTCTCCAAAGTGTTGTGTATTTTCCCACTCCTTGCTCAAGCCAGTACAGCAATATTTCTTTATTATGTGTTGAACAGAACTGCTTAGCTTTACAAAATGTGAGAAAACAGCACTTTATGAAATAATTATTACTGCAGAACTTGACTTTGAACGAGTGGCAATTTCTGCTTCACATTTGAGGAACGGGCGACACTTCCTTTGAAGAGGAAAGCATGGATTCAATTAGATACCAGCAAATTCTGCAATCAAATGTCACATCGTCATTAAAAAGGCTGAAGATGAAAAGAACAGCTTCTGCTAAAGAATAATGATACACCTCAAATTCCACAATTAGCTGTGATACTTTCCAAAGATGGTACTGACCAACCCGGCTGCCCAAACCTTGCTTCAGGCACTTTTTCCTCTTTTATTGTTTTGAAACTGGAAATTCTAAATAATACACACTTCAGCTTTGAGCAGAAGGTTTATTCTCAGAGGAAAGTTCAGCTCAATCCTCGGCACACAGGGATGATGGAGATGACGAATAAATGATTACAGAATCATTGAGTCTTTATACATTAGCTGGAAAACGCCCATGTTCACAAATACAGTCTTTTCCATGGAATAGGTTCAAGGGCATCGGTGTCACTCAAACTAAGAAGCTTCTTGTCATCACATATTCAGGTAGGCAGTGAAAGGAACTTTAGGAAGACTTAACGTGCACAAGGTCATTCCAGTAGTGTGTATTAGACAGAACAGAAAGTACTATTGTGATCAGGGAGCATTAAGCTCAGTTCTCAGAGAAGTGTTTATAAGTATGACATATAGAACCTTAGAAATAAGGGATGCACCAAAACAACCAGACAAAATGAAACATTTAGCCAAACACTGCACACTCAGGACACTTTATAATTAACACAATCCATTTACACACTTAGAACCACACACTGGCGAGAATTGACAACATTTACACACTTAGAACCACACACACTGGCGAGAAGCGGCAACATTTACACACTTAGAACCACCCACACTGGCGAGAAGCAGCAACAATTACACGCTTAGAACCACGCACTGGCGAGAAGCGGCAACATTTACACACTTAGAACCAAACACTGGTGAGAATTGGCAACATTTACACACTTAGAACCACACACATTGGCGAGAATTGGCAACATTTACACACTTAGAACCACACACATTGGCGAGAAATGGCAACATTTATACACGTAGAACCAAACACATTGTCGAGAAGCGGCAACATTTACATGCTTAGAACCACACACTGGTGAGAAGCTGGAACATTTACACACTTAGAACCACACACATTGGCGAGAAGCAGCAACATTTACACACTTAGAACCACACACATTGGCGAGAAGCAGCAACATTTACACACGTAGAACCAAACACATTGTCGAGAAGCGGCAACATTTACATGCTTAGAACCACACACTGGTGAGAAGCAGCAACTCTTACACACTTAGAACCACACACATTGTCAAAGAAGCGGCAACACTTACACACTTGGAACCACACACACTGGTGAGAATTGGCAACATTTACACACTTAGAACCACACACACTGGTGAAAAGTGGCAACATTTACACGCTTAGAACCACACACTGGCGAGAAGTGGTAACAATTACACACTTAGAACCACACACACTGGTGAAAAGTGGCAACATTTACACGCTTAGAACCACACACTGGCGAGAAGCGGCAACACATACACACTTAGAACCACACACATTGACCACACACAAATTATGCACAGCATCTTAACTGTGAGTGCCAAACCATATCTGGGCTTACACACATACAGGGCCGGCGCTCCGCCCTTGCGTCCATGCCCCAAACTTTGATGGGGGCACCGCTTAAGTCTTTGCTGCATACCTTCACGACCCTCCCTGAACTGAACACACACGCATCCACCAGCCCAAATGGTTGCACACGAAGCATTTGTGCTTAGGGCACCCACATGCCTAGCACCGGTACTGCACACATACATTCATTCACACACACCAGTGCCATTTAGAGCCAATTCACCGGATCTCCATCTTTTTGGAGTGTGTGAGGAAAAACACGCAGAGAACATGGAGACTCCACCCAGATGGGGACTTGAACCCAAGACAGCAGTGCTGAGAGGCGAACGTGTTAACCACTAAGCCACGTGTTTGTTTTGGTTTTCAAAGAAAAAACATTTACTAATCTGCAGTTTAAAATATTTATATATTAATAATTTTAGCTCTATATCACAGTGTAATGTACTGATATCAGATGATGTAGATTGATTTCTGTCCTCTTGTTGTCTAGCAACAGTGTTAACTGTTTACAGACTAGCTCGTGTGGCGGAAAAATGTTTTATGGTTAGTGATTAAAATATTAAAATGTTAAGATTACTTAACATAAATAAAATTAAAACCATAACTGTTGATATGTTTGGCTCAAAAAAGCTGGAAAACTCCATTGTGCTCTGGTGTGACTTGTTGTCGGCTTAGTTTTCCTAGTTCCTGGTTCCTGGCGTTGTGACTCGCTGTGCTTAACTCCTCGTTATTTATCTACAGTGAGTCACATTGGAGCACGTCTACAGCAAGGAACTAGAAAAAGGTAACAGAGTCATTAAAATGTCATAGTTCAGTATAAATTCTGTCTTTTCTCTTATTCAGCCAAACGTGTTTTTTTTTGCCATTTTCGCCTGTATAATTTCGGTTGCCAGATATTCGGAGAATCACTATTAGCAACATTATTATAATATGATTAAAAGCGAGATTTAAGAAGGAAAAGAGCTGCAAAATACCATGCAGTGTCCTGTTTTCTCACAAGAGGGCAGCAAAGGTCTGTAACACTGAGTTGAAGCTGCAGCATCCTTGTCGTCTTCACTGTGCCTTTGTATTGTAATGCCTTTGTGTTGGTAATACATCAGAGCTTCTCATAGATTAAGACATTTATTCTGGAGAAGAGAAGAAGTGGTACATAAACACAACATGATGGCTTTGTTAAATAATGGACATTAAGTGTGCGATGCTGAATTCATCACAGATCAGTCTTTTCTTTGATATTAGGCCTTCTTCCCACATTCTTTGATGGCTATTAGTTGAATTATAAGCAGTTTTGTTGCGTTAGTGTTTGTTCTCCACTCATTAACTTGGTGTGTATGTCTCTCTGCAGGAGGACATGAACCTGAATGAGGACCGAAAGGCCCCCCTTCGTGGAAAGGACCTGAGCACTAAACGAGAGATGGTGGTCCAGTACATCTCTGCCACAGCCAAATCTGTAAGTGTGCTACGTGTCTTGTCTGTGTGGAGAGAGTGGGGATGAACCGAATGACATTCTTCAAGACTCTGCAGAATAATGAGTTTAACCTGATCTGCTTTTTCCCTCCTCTGCTAAAGCTCTGCATCTTTCATTAATGCCTGCTTTAGCTTTATTTATTCATTTATTTTTCCCTTTGACTTTTTTCCCGGGTGCTTATGAAAGCAGCACTCGTGTTGTCTTCTACCTTTATATTGTGGGGATCAAGTTTTCATTAGAATTTGGTACGCATCACTATGCCTACTCAGTAATCTGAAACATGCCTCTTTCATCACCTTAAACCTATAAAAGCTGAAAATCCACAGCCTCAAAGGGTAATCCCTGGCTTTTGGGTGGGATTCTCTTGATTCTCTTTATTAAGTAGGTCCCCCTGAGGTTAGGCTCTGCCAAGACACCAAGATCGGTAGACGTTCTCCCGTTTTTATTGGACGTTTTCCATTGTTGTGATAATTAATTAGAATGATTAATAGTGATAACAAATTATTGAACTTTGCAGTTCACTGTCACTGAGTTCCAGTGCATTATGGGATGCTATTAATGATCTCTGCATGATCTGTTCAGATAAGCATAAGTAAAGATCTTGGGAGTCTCTTCCTCTGCACCCCATCAACCCCCTGGGCAGCACCAGAGGTGCTCACTAGCTTGATGTTAGTAGCTGTGACAAAGCAGGAGAGGGATGGAAGCTATCATAACATGTGCTCTGCATTCCAGGAAAGATGTGTTTTATGTGATAAGGGCTGTTTACTACAGATGCAGCCACATCAGCAGTGGAAGCTTTTCCTCTCGTTTCCTCTTTTATGAGTTCAGCTCCGGCAACTATCCAAAAGCACAGCAATCCTTAGAGGATTCCCAGAGGATACAACAAAATCACTTCTGCAGCCTACTCCTCATAACATTTTCCTGTGACTGTACAGTTAGCACAAATCTGCTCATCCACATCTCTGTCTCATGTCCAACAAATATCCTAAATGACCCAAATCACTAGTCACATGATGCTGCATTAGGTTAGGCAGTGCTAAAAAGTGAACAAAATTATAATTATTATAGTTTTAGTATAATAGTATTTTGTATTAGTATAAATTATTATAGTTTATATAAATATTAAACGATAATAATAATAATAATAATAATAATAATAATAATAATAATTAAATAATTTAAATATTTGTAGTTTAGGTTCTGATTTTATAATAAAGTGCTATCTCATTTAAAGTGTACATAAAAAAAAAAAAATATATATATATATATATATATATATATATACTTATTATTATTATTATTATTATTATTATTATTAATAAATAACTTATTGCCCACCACCTCGTCCAAAATTTTTTTTTTCTTTATTAGTGAGGATGTTAAAGGGTTAACTATGTAACACCAGGCAAATAGGATCATACTTCATAACAGCTTATCTAATAATTTTAAACTATAAATCTGTGCACTAACTGGCCACTTTATTAGGTACACATACATTGTATCTACACTCATAGCTCCACCGATCGTAGCACTTTGTACAGACTTTGTAGTCCATCTGTTTCTCTGTTTCACCTGTTCTTCCAAAGTCAGAAGCCCAACAGGACCATCACAGAGCTGGTATTGTTTGGGTGATGGATCATTCACAGTGACACCGACATGGTGGTGGTGTGTTAGTATGTGTTGAGTGAGCTGCTGATGGTTTTAAACACCTATGTGCTAAAATAGTGCATCAACCAGCCAACAGTGTCGGCACTAGAGGACCAACACAAACTGCTGAGCTACTGTCTCTGACTTTACATGTACAAGGTGGACCAACAAGTTATAATAGAGTGCACAGCGAGTGGACACAGTGTCCCCAGCAGCTCCCACACTAACACAACCCCACTACATCAGTGTAACTCAGATTGATCAAAGCATTCAGAGAGACAGATGGACGACAGTCTACAGTTAACCTGTATGGTTAGTGGAGCTAAATGGATATTAAGTTTATTCTAATCTAAAATATTGCTTCACTGGGCAAATATTGTTTCTTGTATTTTCTGCCTATAACACACACACACATACACTCCCTGCATTCTTCCTGCGCTAATTAGGTGCTTCAGCAGGCTTACCCATGACCCATCTTAAATTTCTTTTGAAGGGAGAGTGGTGTCACAGTAATCCTGTTCATTCACATTTCGGTGTTTTTGCAGCGAAATACACTGAGACTTCCCCGCTTTGGCTGTCCCTGGCTATTAACACTGTATCTGTTTTCTTTCTTGCTGTTCTGCACAAAGTCTGTGACTGTATATGTATGTGTATGTCATTGAATGTCACCTCTCACTAATGCTATTATCTTTTTGCCTAGCGTGATAATTGATGCTAATTCAGCTTCACATTTACATTTATTTGCATAGTGCGTTTACAACTGCTGTTGTCACAAAGCAGCTTTATAGAAAAGAACCTTAAAGGAACAATCACCCATATAGATTTTTCATTATAACAGCATTTAGTCGCTTGCTTTAATGAACACAGTCTTTTCGGTCAAAATACATCACCAAAATGTCTCTCAACCCTCTCAAGACATCATCCACGTCTTCATTAACGTCTCGCAGAATAGTCAGTGTGTTTCAGGGCACAGTGAAATGAATAAATCCTCACTGCTAAGGGCAGCAGGGCTGGTAGAAGACTGATGCTAGGTTAGATTCCTCCATATTCATGATGGTCATCTAGAAAAGAATTCAGATACAGAGTTTTCATACTGCATCCTAAAACACACAGACTAGCCTACGAGACCTTAATTAAGTATGTTGATTCAGTTTGAGCAGGTTGAGAAATATTTTAGATGGAAATGACTGGACTAAGTATTTTTAGCAACATTAGCCATGTAGCTACATCTGAGGCTAATGCAAACCATTCCATGAACTTTGCCTTCCCAGCACAAATTAGTTGCGCATTATCTACAAATTGTGATGCAAACCTTGATGAGGACACAAACCATTATATTTGTAAACCGGATTCCAAAAATGTTGGGACACTAAAGAAATTGTGAATAAAAACTGAATGCAATGATGTGGAGATGGCAAATGTCAATATTTTATTCAGAATAGAACACAAATCGCAGATCAAAAGTTTAAACTGAGAGAATATATCATTTTAAGGGAAAAATATGTTGTTTCAAAAAAAAAAAAAAAAAAAAAAAGAGTTTTACCGCCTTGACCCTGACGCACAGTGATTGTTCCAGATTCTCTGAATCTTTTGATGATGTTATGCACGGTTGATGATGATAACTTAAAAGTCTTTGCTATTTTATGCTGGGTAACACCATTCTGGTATTTCTGCGCAACAATGGTGGAATTGGTGATCCTCTTACCATCTTGGCTTCAGAGAGACACTGACACTCTGAGAAGCTCTTTTTATACCCAATCATGTTGTCAATTGACCTAATTAGTGTTAATTGGTCTTCCAGCTGTTCGTTATATGCTCGATTTCCTTTTTCCAGCCACTTATTGCTACTTGTCCCAACTTTTTTTGGGATTTCCTGACACTGAAATTTTGAATCAACATATTTCTCCTTTAAAGTGTTACATTTACTCAGATTAAACTTTTGATCTGTCATCTATGTTCTATTACCAATAAAATATTGACATTTGCCATCTCCACATCATTGCATTAAGTTTTTATTCACAATTTGTTTAGTGTCCCAACTTTTTTGGAATCTGGTGTGTGTATATATATATATATATATATATATATAATTTTTTTATGACTTGGAAACAAAATTTACACATTAATTTACTGTGTCATAAAAAAAGATGACGGATAATGAGAGAAGATGCTGCATAGGACCTGGTTCATTTTAGTACAGGGTTCTGTGCTTCTTTACCCAATTGGACGTCAATAACTTTAATACTATTCAAGATCTGGGGATGAACTTTGGAT